>PNEQ01001427.1:0-18755 GCA_003012365.1 Medauroidea extradentata | reverse complement strand
TTCGTCGAGACTCGCGAGTTACCGAATACCGATTGCGCGATCACACAACACCTGCCATCTTGCCGCCAGAACTCCCAGTCAGTTCTGCCAACCGTTGTAACCGTCATTGCCTGTCATCATATACACTTAACTATTTACACAACACACTTCCATGTCATTCTGTACACATACTATTTACACAGCACCTACCACACGACAGTAATATTGAAAAGTAGCAGAAATATATAAATTGGCTGAGAAAGGAGAAAAAAATTCAGGTTTTAAAAACTACTGACTTTAGCCTGAATTGTCTATAGCAGATTTAATCACACCTTTCACTGCGGTAGTCTATTTGAAAGCATGGAAGTTACTGCCTTCATTTTTGTGATTTTTAAGATGATGTGGCATGTTGCAAGATGTATACAACTGGAGATGGCAAAATCCGAATTCAGGGTTTAACTTGTAGGTACCTAATTTGTGAGTACCAATTCAGTAATAAAGTGGACATAATAAATTAAAAAACAGAATGGCCTATAAGTGCACAACTGCACCAAAACCAAAAATAAAATGTAGAGTTTCTGTTTGTAACTCTCTAATCTCACCTGCTGAGACGTTAGATATACCAGCAACATTGTACAAGATATTTCAGACTGGTAGGGCAAAGTTTAATAGTTCTGTTAACTTCCTCTTCCTGAGATGTCAAGATTTGCTAAACAACTTAAAACTAGAATAAAATTGTATAGAACAAAAAATTGTACGTCCAAGTACAAATGTGTGAGTTCTTTTAGCTATGTTTTGTTAGCATTGTTTAGCAGTTTACTCAAAATTCTTGTGTATTTATATACCACCTGTTCAACACGTTGGACTTCCATTCAGGAGGACCTGTGTTTGATCCCCTTCTCTGGCCATTCTGATGTACATTTTTCATGATTCCCTGAAATTGTTTGAGTTCCTATCATTGTTTAAAGTTGTGTGTCATCTATAATAACATCGCTGTTGACGAGATGTAAAGCCCACTGATCTTACCCGTAAAAAATTGCCCTTACTTTGTATTGTGCTTGTTTTTAAGAGTAAAAATGGTAGAATGTTCTTAATTTAACATTAAGACTGTTTAGTAAATCATGTTACTGTACACATTGTCGAAGTATGTTAACTCTGTATCGCTGTCCTTGAGCAAAGCTTCTTACTTGAGACCCAAATTTGTTGTAGAATATCCAAATGAAAAGGTGGCTCGCAACTTGACTCTGGTCGCCAAGACACTTCAGACGCTGGCCAATTTTACAAGGTTTCAAGGCAAAGAGAACTTCATGGAGTTTATGAATGACTTCTTGGAAAGAGAAGCACCTCTAATGAAGAACTTTTTGCACATGATTTCTGTGAGTATCTTACAACAAAATGTGTTTATGATGTGCTGTTAAACTGGGCTTATTAGCAGGGGTGGCAGAGTGGGGGAAACAGAGGGACATTGACCCTCACCTAGAACAGAGGGAAGGTAACAGTATAGGCATCTGTACCCACCCTAAGTTTTAATATATAAAAATATTACAATTTATGACGGCTGTGTATTCAATATTTTGACTCGAAAACCACTTAAATATCATCAATTTGTACACTAAAATCCAATATTCCCGGGGAGGACCCCCGGACCCTCCGCCACTGTGATAAGTCGTTATAAGAAAAGACTCTGGAATAAATTTCTGCCAACAATCCTACCCCCCCCCCTCCTCCCTTAACCTACTGCAAGAATACCTTCCAAGTCCACTGTATGTTTGGAACACAAAGAGGGCCTTGGGTTACTCATCACAAATTTTTTTCAACATCTGGTGCATAATTTGTTACTGCAAATTAATTTGTTAGCTGTTTGTTGATGTATCTTTGTAAAACTAACCACTCCGAGTGTTGAGAAACAATGTTTCTTCAACTTAAAATTTTGTAGCTTGAAAAATAGTTTTCTAAATGCATTTTAGACAAAGGTCGGTACATATTGTTTGAATAATTCATATATATATAATGAAAAGATATAAAAGTGCAGTGCTGTTTCTTAAATGTTTTACCTACGAAGCTTGCAAATAGTATATAATTAATTGGGAATCAATGTTCAAAGAAATTTCTTTTTAAGGTATTAATCTAATACTAGATAACTCTTTCAAGCAAAATGTATTCTACGTAAATTCTTAAGGAATACTCATAATTTTTTTAAACATGAATTCTTAGGTTACATTTTGGATACTAAAGAAATAGTAATTAGCAGTGCAAAGTTATGAAGTTGTAAATTTTATAGCCACAATGGTTTGTTTTTATATATAAAACTGTACACAACTTGAGGGCCACCTTCTATTTACAGCTTGTTTTTGTGAACAT
This sequence comes from Medauroidea extradentata, assembly GCA_003012365.1. Classification (NCBI taxonomy): domain Eukaryota; kingdom Metazoa; phylum Arthropoda; class Insecta; order Phasmatodea; family Phasmatidae; genus Medauroidea; species Medauroidea extradentata. The sequence continues at coordinate 16,415 of PNEQ01001427.1, read as the reverse complement.
CGTTGTTTTATAAAATAATGGTAGTGTATCTGTAAAAGTTGTCGCACACATTATGACGGCAGTGACACTGTGAGCTCACAAAATATGAAACATTTTTTCCCTAACAATAGGAAAATCTTATACAGTAGAACCCCGATTTAACGAAATGCAACGGCACCCGAAACAAAGGCAGCAATTTGTACTTATGAATTAAAAATTACACCTAGACATAGTAATACTAGACAGTTGTGTGTCTGCTTTCTTAAGTCTCAATAAATTGTTTTCGCAAAAGTAGTTTGAATGGGAAGATGTGTGTGAAGGCTCAGTAGTGACATATGTGCACATTGTCATGCAGACCAAGACGAGCATCAAGGAGCTGTCATCACAGCAGTGCCTGGAGTTTGACGGCTACATCGATCTGGGCAAGCAGCTAAGCATCCTGGCTGCGCTGCTGCAGGAGTGTCTGGGCAAGGTGGGGCACAATGAGACGGTGAACCAGCTGCGCAGGATCCTGGACCGAGTGAGGCTGGCCCTCGCTCAGCCCCCAGGTCTGCTGCGACAGCACAGCACACCTGTCGTGGACAGCAGCCGCCTATCGGAGCCCACTGCTTATCACTCCTTGCAGAACAACATATTCAGGTTCGTGGCAAGACATTTCATTCACGGCTCATATCTTGGATAGTAGTTTCCTTAATTGTTCATAAAATACAGCACAAGTCCCTTTATAGCAAGGGGTCTCTCTTCAGAGTTCAGTCCTCACTATACCAAATCGGGCCTGGTATTACACCTCCTATGCCAAGAACAACCTTAAGATGCATTAAAATTGTACTGAACTTATTTAACAGGAAATAACCTTAAATATTATGGAATCTGTTTCTAAGCGGGTTTGCTAGCGATCATACTCAACAATTTCAGATACAATTATTAATCACATCAAAATGAGCTGAAAATATGACAATTGATTTCTTGACAGTAACAGCATGTTCCCCAAGGACAATTACGCTATTGTGGCAGCTTTGGACTGCATTCACAGCGTCATGCATTTGCTTTGAATGAAAAATTAACACCTGGTGATAAACTAAACAAGTATTTTAGACATACACAGTCTTGCCAACTTTTATGATTTTTCCGTAAAATGTACGGAAATAGTAGGGGTTTTACGGTAACTTCTAACATTCTACAAATTTTTAGGCATTCAGCGATTAAATACACTTTTTTTTTAAATGTTGGAAATAGCAAAAAATAGTTTGGCTCAATTCTACCAACATATACTGCATTTCAAATAATGTTTTTTTGAGTAACCTGTTCTAATGGACGTAAAATATGTTCAACAGTTGGTCACAATAAGTAAGTCGAACCAATGAGAAAATTACAGTTGAAAGCCAGTCTGTTGCTTTCTTTAATAGGCAGTTTCAAAATGGTGGAGTGTGCGTGGGATATGTTTCAAATTCTGCCGACGGAGTAAATGGTTTCTTCCCACATGGAAGTGTTTGATTTTTATCCTGAAACACTATTCTGCATCTAGCTCTTATTATGAATCACGCGTATGGATACTGTTGTCATGTGTCAAAGTCTGAAGATAGAAATGTGAGGTGTGCATTTGAGAGGATGCGTAACCTATTAATTCAAACAATATAATTCAGTAAACCCTCGTTTTATTGGACCTCCGTTCATAGGACTTCTTATTTAACGGACAAAATCTGGTGATACAAAATTATTCCATCGTTGGGTCTTCTTGTCACATGCTGCATAAGACCTACCTGGTTATTGTGCTTTGGTGAGTGACATCACGCGCGTGCAAGGATAGCCACGTAAGGTGGTAGGCAGAGCTATTTTTAGTTATGCATCGGGGTATGTGCCATGTCCAGGCAAGAAAGATTATCTACCTGAATTTTTTATGGAATCTGTACAATTAACAGCGTAATACCAACCTGGTTATTGTGCTTTTGTGAGTGACATCAGGCGTGCGCACAGATAGCCGCGTAAGATGGTACGCAGAGCCAGTCGCTCATCGGTGTTGTGACGTGTCCGGGCAAGAACAACTATCGTGTCTACTTGAATTTTTTATGCAGTTGCTGTGTGTGCGTGTTAAAGATTGCACGTTTTTCTTTAATGAAATGGCGTCTGCAACAGGACAGAAAAGAAAGAGAGTAACTTTGACATTAAGCCAAAAAATCAAACTTATAGAAAAGTTAGAGGCCGGTGTTTTCGTAGCCAAGTTGTGTGCTGGTTATGATGTCAAGAAACAGACTGTGTCGGACATTCGTAAAGCAGAAGACAGGTTGAAGAGGTGTGTGTTGAAATATGATGTTGAACCCAAAGGTAAAAAAGAAAGTGGCACTGTTGGACCCAGGAAACACATGAAACCTGCTACTGCAACTCTGCATGATGAGGCAGCGTTAAAGTGGTATGTTCAACACACGAAAATGACACCACTAGTGCTGGTAATGGATGGCTCTGGCACTTCTGTAATCGCCATGGAATAACTAACAAACGAACATATGGGGAAGCATTAAGTGCTCCTATAGAAGAAAATGAACCTTTCCGAGATAAGCAAAGGACGTGATTGACAGTGAGGACTTACTTTTGTCTCAGATGTACAATGCAGACGAGAGAGGTATTTATTGCAAATCACTGCCAGAGAATACCCAGGCATTCAAACACAAGACTTCAACTCCTGGACATAAAATGAGTAAGGGAAGGATTTCTGTTCTCGTCTGTTCAAATGCAGATGGGTCACATTATTTAACTCCGGTCATTGTTGAAAAGTCAAGGTGACCACGAGTTCTAAAAGACTGTATGAATGAGGTTCCTGTAATATAGTACAGTTCCAAGAAGGCCTGGTTTACGGGATAAATTTTTAAAGATTGTTTTTTTAAACATTTCATCCTAGAATCACAAACATATCAGACGGAAGTGGTGAAAATATCACCAGAAAATGTTCTGGTTCTCCTCATAATAGACAACGCTTCCGCTCATCCATCAGAAGCAATTTTATCTGCTGAAGAAGGTAAATTCACATGTATGTTTTACCCAATAACACCACTTAAATTTTTCTACTATTAGATCAAGGAATTATTCTTGCTACAAAGAGGCTGTGCAGAAAAAGATTTTTGGAGGAAGTGTAGGTGGTATTAGAGGAAGAATGTGATGAGACTGATAAGCGTGGTGAACGCACACTGCAGAGCCTATGCAACTACAATCTAAAATTGGTCATTTTAAACTTTGCTGCAGCTTGGAAGGCAGTGAAATCCACAGCCTTGAAAAATGGGAGGAAGACACTCCTGTACGACATTGATGTTGACTTCAAATTTAAAGGTTTCGAAGTGGCTGACTACCATACTGCACTATAGGTGGCTGGAGAAAAAGAAACATCAGAGGACGACGTCATGAAGTGATTGGAAGGAAATGAAGGGGATCCTGGATTCCAGGTGTTATCTAAAATTGAGATAGTGGAAGAAGTCTTGGTGGGGGAGATGGCTGATGCTGATAGTGAAGATGATGAGCAGCCGCCAACACGAAAAGCCTGACTGGCGGTGGGAAGATCTCATCTGGACGATATAATTGTCTACATTGACAACACTTCAGATCCTGAAATCCAGCCATATTATACCCAGTTCCATGCATTTAGGGAAAGCATTAAAAAACAGCTAACCTCAAAACCCAGCTTAAGTTGAACACTTTCTTTAAGCTTATCCCAAAGCCAGTTACAAGTAATGAGATATTGCAAGCACTTCTGGAACACAGACTTTATCAAGCAAGTGTTACGATAAGCTAGCAAGTATCAATTCCGATTCAGAACAGGCTAGAGTACAATTTACTAGACTAGTTACTTCAACATATGTTACTGCAACTGTGAAGTGACATTTCGGGTTTAAAAATGCACAGTACCGTGTTTGTTTACCTAAACATAATGAACAGCAATTGTGAAGTGATTTAATTTTCTGTGTACTTTTGTGGCTTTTAAATTAACAGACTGTATGTATTTGTATGATTTCCGTGCCCTTATTTACGACGTAGAAATAAAAAATTTAATTCAGAAAGTCGAGGACGGCGACTCAATTATTATCTCACAGACACAGTATAAGATACTGCATCAGGATCCAAACAGTGGTATTTAAGCTGGAAATTTTGTATTTGTGTTATATATTTAGTAAATAAACCCTTTACTGTGAAAGACACAACAATAGCTCAAGTTCAAGTGTCACATGTTATCACGCAACGTAACATGAAACCAAGCTGGTAGAAAACCTATTTCTCCTTCTATCCCTGTCCTTCTACTCTTCCCTCGCCACAACCTTTATCATCTCAATGAGCGGATAACGGAACGGCACATGCTTGTCTTTCTTCTCCCACCAGTCATCACAAACCTTTCCTCTCGGCCACTTCCAGCGATTTGACGACAATAAACAAACACGCTGGTTTGCCACGCTTATCACACTGCTATGTATCTATCGGCTTGTTGTCTATTTCCGTGTGCAGATTTTGGTACTTCGCCATTTACCGGACCACACCTCCCCCCAATTAATCCGGTAAAACGAGGGTTTACTGTACGTATTTGGAACAAATTATGTTTGTGAAGCATACGTAAAAGTATTTAGGCATTTAATAAAATAATAAAACATGGTGGTGCTATCAACTGTAACCTTATTTAAAACAAACGTTAAATGTAAATTCTGAACTTCACAGTGAAATGGATTTTCCTTTAGCAGCGTTACCCATACAAAATATTTATCTAGGTTTTTTTGGGCATATCTTATTTCATAACTTATTTGCAGGTTGCATATGTCAATTGTTCAAATGTTTGTCTATCAGGGTCTAATATTTTTGTATACAGTAACATGCTGTTTAAATAACTGAATATTGAGTCCCGACTGAATATGATACCCGTCTACATGCAATCTTTGGATCTGACAGAAATCAATTTCAGTTTGTTGGACAAAAATACGTATGATAATATTGGTACAATTGAAATTTATGTTGGCTGACATGAAATAAATTAATACATACCGGTACAACCATCTGTTTATTTTTTGTACATAGGTAAAGATACATTTCCTTCCAGTAATTAAGCTTGTGAAACATGGTTTATTTGAATAGTACTCGTTCTCTAATAATTTCTAATAAAACTAAAATTTTTTCTGTAGATCACACATTCCCACTAATACTTGCATTAAATTTTATAGTAAAAAACACGCACCTGTTAACAGAAAATCTGAAGGCTGGAACAACTACAGAGTATGTGTTTTGTTTACTTTCGATTCATTTTCAATACAATCTGCATTTCCATGGCTTTTTATGCGCGACTCAATCTGATACGATCCCAATTTTTAGTGTAATGGCCTTGAGACACACAGTTTTGAATCCTGTTTCCATGAGTGTTTTGCAATCAATTTCAAAACGACATGGAAACGTAGTAATTGTTATAAGATGCACAAGTCTTCGAGAATAAATGTGAGAGTAATGAATTTTGACATGAAAATTGCTGCATGCAATTTACACTAAAATTTAACATCTAGTAGGTGTTTTACTGATTCTCTTCTTGAAAAGTTGGCAAGTCTGCATACACCATTGCAGCAAAACTTGTCTCAAGTGCAAGAATAATTCAAAAGTAATACGTAACTAGTAATTGGAAGTGGCACATTTTTATGTAACAAAACTGGGAAGCATGTTCCGAGTAAAATTATATCTCACCCTCACACACTTCAGCAGGTATTTTCTTGGTTGCATGTCAAAAGCAAAAATGATAGCAGTAATGTTGCTGGTCAGTTTTTATTATCTGTATGTTTAAATTTTCTGCTGTTGAGTGGAAAAAATAATATGAAGTATTTAAAAAGCTTAGAGGCTCTAAGACATCTTACAAAAAATTTTAAGTTTTCTTTTAATTAGCACCTCTTATATCAGTTTTTTATTATATCTTGCTGTTGTAGTACCAAATTTTAGCGTTGTGAAACTGTTAGCTGAGAATTAAAGAGTGTTCACATTTACTCTGTAGTCAGAACTGGCTGCCAGAACGTGATAAATACAGTTTATTTTCTCTTGTTTTGCAGGTTCAATGACCCAACTGTGTATCACAGTGGCACCGCTTCAACCCAGTTTATAAACAACAGCAACAACAACTTGCCAATCCAAATGAGCATGTCGATGACCAGCTCCCCTTCATCTGCAATGAGCAACTCTATGCACGGCACCATATCCAGTAGCGGCAGCATGAGCAGTTCTGTCCACATTGGTAGCAACAGTGTTACTAGATCTCCTGTCGTCCACAGAGCATCAACGCTGCCTCGCAATGCCTTCTTGCCAAAGTTACAATTGTCAACGGTGGACAACTTCTGCGACCTGAACGAGAGCTCGCTCCACATGCACCAGTGCGGCGTGTACTGCCAACCATCGACGGCACATGTTCTTCGGACCAGCAGGTCATCCTCCATCGCAAATGGGCTCAATGACAACCTCACGTCTGCGAATGGGAACATCAATGGGAATGGAAACTTGGACGAGCTTTCGGATCTGATTCAGTATGCAGATGATGAAATGCTCTCGGATCACAACACCAACAAAGGAAGCCAGATTTCTATCTCCCAGTTGTCGAATGTTGCTTCTTCTGGATACCAAAGTTTTGCATACAGTCAAAGTTCAAGCCCTGTTGATCTTACCATCACAAACAACAATAACAACAATAATCCCCCATCATCAAACACTGGGATGACGTCAAGTGCAACCACGCCCATCGTAAACTCGGCACCTCTGGCTTTCACCAATCCGGTTTACCACATGGACGTGACCACGACATCTTCGCCGGTGAACGGCCACCTGGCGATCAGGCATGCAAGAAGGCGACCATCATGCAGCTCTTCTTCTGATGAGAATGGGGGTGCCATAGAAAGGGTTGGAGGAATAGACTTGTCACCTACACCATCCACGCCCACTCCTCCCAACGGAAGGCGGTTCTCCCAAGGGATGAGGGCACCTCGGACAAACCCTCAATGTTCACTTCGAACTAACAACTGGAGGTCGGCAAACAGTCCAAAAGCACATCAACAGTCACATCACCATAACCATCACACACACGTCACAAATACAGGTGAGTTGTTTCACCCCTCACTGAAATTTATGGTCTTAACACATTTACTCTGTGAAAAATTGTGCTTTTTGGTACAAAACTGTTGTCCACAAAACTAAGTGAATTTGGCACCTATGAAGAGTAATATGTTTATAAGTGAATTTGGCACTTATAAATGGTAATATGTATGCTGTTAAGATGATCACCTATATGGCACTTACTGCTCTGCATTTTTTTTTTTTTAAGATTTCTTTTAATGAAAATAATATGAAAATGAAACCCATTCTATATTAGGACAGATTTGTACAGCATAACCCTGAATTAAGACAGCGCTTTCTTCTTTCTACTTTTTTAATGGTATAAATTTTTTATGCCTTAACAAGAGCAGATATCAAAAATATGTTCGGTAGTGTTGTTTAAAATCATCTTCTCTATGTTGGCGGGGGAGGGGGGGGGTTGCGGTGGTCGAGGGGTCAGACCTCTCGCCTCCCACCGAGGTGATCCAGGCTCGATTCCCGGCGGGGTCAGTCCTCGGATTTTCCCATGTGGGAATCGCGTGCCGGACAATGCTGTTGGTCGACGAGTCATTCCGACACCGCTCCATGCTCTCCTCATATCACCCCTCACCAGTGCCGAAGACCTCGATGTTAAGTGCTGACCGAAATCTCTCACTCAGTCACTGTTGGGTGATTTTTTTAAGGCAATATATACTATGGTTTTAGCTAATTATGTAATTAGTGAAATTCTAGTTCACTTTTTTCTTGAAACGGTATAGTTTCTCATTTAGAAAGAATTAGCTATCACTGAAAAAACTATTTTAAGGAAAACTGCTGAACAGATTTTTGATATCTGCTTTCGTTTAAGCTATAAAAAATAATTATCGTAGAAACAAGAGCTGTGTTCTAGAAAATGTCTTCTTTAGGTCAGTGTTGTTAAATCAAACAATGCATTTTTTAACAGCTCAGAATGAGTTCCTCTCATTAGGAGATATTTCATCTTAATTCCAAGTTATTAAAAAATGTGCTCCAACTCTGAAAGAATACAAAAACTCCTGCCAGAACACATGTGAAATGCACGCCTCGTTTTCTTCCCACCTCTGTCGTGCTCCTCCTACAAAATATTTTTAAAAATGCACTGAAAATCGGAATGAAAAATAAATTAAAATTGTGAGAGCAACTGCAAAATTACGCGCAGTGGCAGTCGTAACTAACAGGCTGCCATGCTCACTCAACGAAGCTTGCATTTTCTTTTTAAGACATATAGGTTTGGTAATAATTTTATTCTTAAAAGTCTGCATATTAATAATTAATATAACTGTATAGTTTATATAAATGCTCTGATTTTATCATCAGATACTACACAAGATAAACACACCACTTTCTTAATGTAAACATATTTGTAACCACTGTACTCTGGTATTATTAATTGGTAGAGGTCACTACACTGTGATACATTCTGACGGAGCAGCAGGACATTATCTCCACTTAAGTTTCCATTGTCCGCATTGCGCTATGTAGACTGGGTACCAAGATGTTCGTTCATCTGCCAGGTTACGACAAAGGCTCCAGACACGCTCTTGCTATGTAACACGTTTTTCGGTTGCAAGCTTAACTCAAAATTATTACCTTAATATTTTTTCCAGAGGATGGTTTAAGAGTAGGTATCTTTGAAGAGGTAATTATATAGCAGCCATGTCCAGATGAGTCACCGATGTTTTAGTTTAGTTGATATAATAGAAGTTTGTCACCCTACAAGATTAAATTTACAGTTTTCCTTGTTTCCAAACAAGTAGTAAATCATTAGCAACACAATGTTTATCGACCCAATTGAATTCATAAAATTGAAATGAAAAATATACCTGCATGTTTTTAAAAATGCGTAGATCTTATGAATGAAAAAATGCCCCAGACACCAACAACTTTTCTCTGCGGAATGTGGCCATGGAAAACTATAAATAAGAGTGTGGCGCACCAACATATCGTGGTGGCTGAAAGCACAGTCTAAGTAATCATCACAGGTTTACTTGGCGTCTTCTCTACACGGCGCATGCATCTAGATCCTCGGATTGCTTAACAAGCATCTAGGTACACAGTGTGGCAGTGGTCAGTATGGAGTACAGATGGTGATAGTTTTTCACAGGTCAGAATGTGCTAGTTGCAACATATCAGCGAAACTGTGTAAGAGAAGAATGTGATCTCGGCAGTTATCGGCTCTGTGATCTCTCGCACAGTACGTTAGCAACCTTGTCATGAAAGAAAACGGCTGATACAAACTTCACCAAACAAGTATAATTTTAATAACACATTTTAGTGGTAATATAATTGTTAGTGTATAATTTTGGAACTGTGTTTATCCAGCTTACCAATGCTGACAGACACACACTCGCTTAATCTCCGTAGCAAGCTGGTAGTTGCAAATTGTTGTGCATGTACACTAAAGTGGCCTTGGCAGACTAAGACATAGCTGAATGAAGGATTAGGAGATGAGGCAAGCACATATGCTGCCTTTAATTTAAATATGTTAGTGTTCAGTTACTCAATTGTTCAATTTTAAGCGTAGCAATAAATGCAAGTGCGAACACTTATTGTCACTTATGACTAAGGAAAATGCTTATGGGGAAAGGTGCACAGCTGTGTTAAGTTTACAGGGGATGGTGCACAGCTATCTTAAATTTACAGTTATTTTTTCCGCTCTAAGCTTTCCTGAAGGTATATACTTACTTTTCTTGACATTTCATGCTCTAAACCTTTTTACGTTGTTAGATAATAAATGTCTTCCATATTACCTGGTATTTGTTGAAATGTAAGACGTAACACAATCTTTTTTATCTTCCAACAAATGTCAAATGGACTTGACTACCCAACAGTGTAAAAAGGTGTAGTAGACTAACATTTAGAGCATGAAATGTTAAAAATGTTGATACACCTTCAGGAATGCTTGTAGTGTGGAAAATACTGTAAAGATGGCAGTGCATCGTCCCGTTTAACAGTCACCCAACATCTGCTTCACATCCCTCTCACTCCACAAGAGAGTAAAAATAAATTTTCCTGTCTCTTCCATGACCATTCACAGATATGAAACGTTTTCAAAGGTATCGACTCTCTCCAACATAGTTACTTATCAACAGCCACCACTATCGCCAGGTACCATAACAAATAAGAAGCACAGAGAGTGGCAATAGATATGGTAGCTGGGGAGATGGCGTGGCGAGCAAGGGCATCCGAGATGCTCCCTTTGTTTATTGATTTTCTATTCCTTCATGATCTGCCTACAAGTGCCATATGGGTGGACACATTTCATGTTATAGCCTATCTTCTGCAGTTTTTTCCTCTCTCTTTCTCCCACTTAATGACATGTCAGTTACTATTAATAACTTTACAAGCTGCAGTATGTATTGTAATGCTATGGACCTGACGTATATGTAATTAGTTTTATAATAGATTTTCACTTCGTAATCTCCCCGCCCCCAACAAAATTTGATCCTTTATATGAGTTCCTGAAAATCTTCGTGAAAGCCATTACTCACAAGATTGGGGTTCTTCTGCACCTAAATAAGGCAGACTTGCCAACTGTTACGATTTATCCGTAAAATATATGAAAATGGTAGGAGTTTTATGATTTTACGGGAACTTATAAATTCTATGGAATTTTAGGCGTACAGCTATTAAATTCATATTTTTAAAGTCATAAATAGCAAAAAACAGTTTTGCTCACTTTTGCCAACAAAATTGCATTTCTGATCATGTTTCATTTCAATAACGTGTACTAATGCTCAAAATTTAGTTTTTACTGGGAATTCTGCAGTTGGTCACAACGAGTAAGCTGTACAAATCAATAAGAAAATTACAGATGAAAGCCAATGGGTGGCTTTCTTCAATGGGCAGTTTCAAAATAGCAGAGTGCGCGTGAGATATATTCCAATTCGGCCGACAGATTCATTAGTTTTTCCACACGTGGAAGTTTTTTATTTTGATGTTGAACACTTTACTACAGCTCTTTTAATATGAACCATGCATGTGGATACTGTTATTGTGAGTCAAAGTATTAAGTTAGAAACACTTTTGTGTTTGAAAGGACGTTCAACCTATTCACACAAACAACATAATATGTATTGGAACAAAATACATTTGTGAAACGTACATAAAAGAATTTTGCTCTGAGTGAAATTGGTGGCTATTATTTCTTGCGAAGTTGGTGAGTTATGAACTTATTTACTAATTTATTAAAATAAAACATTGTGCTACCGACTGTAACTTAGATTATTTAAAACAAACGTTAAATGTAAATTCTGAACTTTGCAACAAAACAGATTTTCTTTTAGCAGCATTACCAGTGTGAAAAATTTATTTAGTTTTTTTAGGTCTGGCTTTTTTATAACATAGTTACAGATTGTGTGCGGCAAATTAGGATGTTTTCTGAACTAGGGGAAAAAAGTAGGCCAGAAATTATATTACAGACCTAACAGAAACACCTGCGATACTGATTCGAGCGGAAATGCAGCTGCAAAATTTATGTGTAATCACATTTTAAATGGTACTTTACTATGTTATAAAATTGTAACTTTTGAGATGTTAGTCTATCATAGCCTGATATTTTACTTTACAGTTAGTGCAACAGGTTTTTTTGTGTGTTTAAATAATTGTGTAGGTATTAAACACAGATATAAGCTGCACAAGTTTTAGAGAATGGTAAAATAAATTGAGTACAGAATGGACATTCAGTGAAATGTAATAATTTTGGCATTAAGTACAGTACTGTATTTAAATAAAATGTCATGGTTAGAATTAAGTCCTGTTTTGTTGATAAAATCCTGTGTAAATATGAAACTATACCTAGCACAAAAAATGTTTATTGGACACAATTTTTTCATCGTGTTTGTTGCTGATATCCTTATAGGGATTACAGTGGTGTTCAAGTACCTGAATCTAAAACAGGAAATAGTAAAGGAAGTTATGAAAGTTAAAGTAGCTGCCTTGTAACATGCAAACTATAATGCCATGTACCGAGTTCAGCCTAACAACCTTTCATATTTTTCCAGACAATTTCCGGAACTATCCATCTTGTATGCTTTTATATTATTCCGATTTTTCGTCTTAAAATTATTTCTTTCACGATAGTGGTCAACAAATTGCGCAATCCTAAAAATAAGTAAGAAGCAGTACTGTTAACCAAACAGTAAACTAAAGGTACAGCCATGGATGTAGTTGTAAAACAGTGTGCAACTCTTCACAAGTAGATGACCTTCTGTTGCCAGGGCAATAAGTGGCAATGATATGAAGTTGGCAAAGCTAGCCTTGGTTTGCGACATTTTAAAAAAAATTACAGGATAGGTATAATGATGTTAATCTTTGAGTATTCCCCACAGCAATTCAGATTGTGAACATGTTTTAGCTTTATATAAAATAAAAAAAAGCTACTACTTTAGATTCAGTAAGGTCTAGTGACACAAGGCAATTTCTATTTGGAAGTGCATTTAAGTCTGGCATATGAAAAAAAACTTAAAAAATGCAAAATTTTTAAAGAAAGCAAAGGCCACTGTTGCTTCTCTGAAGCCACAATGCTCCACTTCAACTTGAATGGTTATGTTGTATACTATGTAAATAGGTGTTGTAAAAATGACAATTGATTCTTTCAGTCCATACAGTTTTTAGTAATTGAAAATTAGTTCTAATGCAGATTTCTCAGAATTACAGCCCACATTCTTCTGTAAATCCAAAGGTAAGAAAAGATTAACATTTTGTTTCATTTGTGAAGCATACACACATTCTCAACGTTGCTTAGTGGTATAACAAACTGGCATCATTTACAGCCAAACCCCGCTACGACATCGGCAACTACGACAACAACGCAACTACGACAATATTCTAGACCCCCTTCAAAAAAAATTTAAAAAATTAAAATCGAAAAGTGCATTTATTAAAAATACTATTTCAAGTAGGAAAGATGTTTTAAAATACGTCTGTAAGCGTGCAATAATAATAGAGGTAGTGTCCGTTAATAAATAAGTCGCAGCTATTAAAGAAAAAAAATCGGCGAAAAACTCTAAAAACATCTGCTGAAATACATTTGCGCCGCGCGCCTGGTAAGTTAGACCGTGCACACAACACTGAAGATAAGCAGGTAATGTGATGACGCATCTCTCTTCCGTCCTCTTTCTCCCAAGGCTGTTCACGGTAAAATGAACACTTTTGAGCACCTAGTTACTGTTTCCTCTCGGCCGATTTGCATTCTTCCGTCGCCTATTTATGATAAACATTTCCGTTTTTATATTAGACATAGCGTATATTTTAAACTCAACTAAAATTTTATGTCCGCGACCACTGCAAAATATATTTATTGATTGCTGTTCTCATGGAAATAGTTTTGAAAAGTGTTCACTTTACCGTGAACAGCCTATAGCTTGCTCTGTACATCGACTGCGTGCGTAGCAACAGTGATAGCCAAGCAGCTCATGTTTTCCTCTTTAGCCCTTATACCCTCCTTTGTGATTCCGAGCAAGGTCAGCAAATGAGAGGGCGACACAAAAAAAAAAACACTTTGTTTGACTAGTGCGTCGCCCTTGCCATTGTGTGTTTACACAGTTCGCGCGTAGATGGTTTTTGGATACATCTTGTGATATTGCATACGTTTCTTGGCTTTGTTTTATTGGATTTCGACTTTGGATTTTATTTGGAACTGACTGGATTGATTATTGACGACCTTTGTGCGCGATTATATTGGATTACGATTTATTTACAGTTTTGATTAAGTATTTGTAGGAAATGTTTAGGCGCTTTGTATATTATTTAATCAAAAATAAAGATGCCGTACAATTAAAATATTACTAAGTTTCATTTTACCGTGATTTTGCGTAACAAAACACTGAAAATATATTATAGTGCGCTAAAAAATTACCGTTGCTACATTCAACACTTTACTTTACTACGCCTGACACCAAAAATATGTCGCGTTACATTCACGCAACTCATTTTCCTTGCCGACAAGAAGTTGTGTTTATATTTCTGTGGTTTATTTTTATTTTATGGTGAGCAGAGAAGTCGAATTAATACGTCTGGGGTAGGTATTGTATTTATTTTGGTCTGCACGCAGTCGGCAAGTTACGTCACTGTAAATTTTTCATGATTTTGAAAAAATGGGTTTATTATACTGTACAATCCTGTAGAAGTGTTTAACGTAACAGAAATATAAGTATAGAGTGTTTAAACACTTTACAATCGTAACATATTTCCAGTACGCAACACTAATATTATACTACACAGATAGGCAGTCGCCAGTCAGGCACGAGCTGTGCCATAGAGGTTAATGGCACATGAAGCGCCTGAGTAGACAGCACAGAAACTAAGACTTATAGCTCCGTCAGAATGTGCTACAGTACAAGCTCTTTAGTTGCCGACGCTTGGCACAGAGCGCAGCACACTCGAGTCGATATTCGTCACTCGTGCCGCTGCGGGCCTCGCGCCATCGTAGTTTTCAATTTTATTTCTATCTTTCAACACGAATTGGGGAGGGTATTATAGGCTTATCTAGTATCAAAATCTTCAGAAAAAGTCGGCATTTAATATAAAAACATTACTTTGTTTTAAAAAACCGTGTTATTAATGAGAGTAACAATTAAAGCTAGAAAAACATAGACTTGAACAAAAAAAAAATTTTTTTATGGGTTAAAAATGGGAATTTCGGCAACTACGACGACGCAACTACGACAAAATTCTCGAGAATTATCGCTTGTCGTAGTTGCGGGGCTCCACTGTAGTTGGCTCGATTACTTACTACATTAAAATATTGCTGTTTTTATCACAAACTCTTCCTAATTATTTTTGCCCAGGGTTGGCAGGTTTCAGTGATGGATTTTATTAACATTTTATGAATATGTGATACTGCACATTGCAAAATATTAATGTAACTGACTTTCAATAGTCAATTTGAACATTACTGTATATTTATTTGTTGTTATTTCTAGAACAAGCTATTTGCTGCTCCAAAATCAGACGTCGCCTGTCCTTGGATTCAACACGAGATTTGTCTGATTCATCTGATGATGATAGCTGTCAGAGCCGTCGTACAAAACATCGGTCCAGGAAAGTTATCGAGCAGGTAGGTGGAATACGTGCTAAACATAAAAATTTAGGTCTGTAGATAAAATTATTAGAGCACAGAATGCACACACATTACGATTTTTCTTAAGGCCATTCAAGTTGTAATTAAAATTGTCACGTAAGCATTATCATTTTCAATAATTTTTAACTATCAAATACACGTCTCACTAACTCTCCAGATGCACTAAAGAGCATGTTGAGTCTCTATACGCTGAACCACCCTTGGATTTTTGAATCAATTGGGCCAGGTTTCTGTTAGGTCTTATCGTGGCAGCTTGTCACATTGTATTTGCTTACTTTGAGCTTGTTACTACCAACATATACTGCAAAGAATTGAAAGTTCAGAAAACCTATAATCTTGGTATTGCAATTGGGATGAATGCCACTATTTGTTAAAAACTAAAGTTTTTTAAGATAGTGTGTTTTTTTAAAATACTGTGTCAAAGATGATGTTAGTTTTCAACATAAATTTAATAATTGTACACAGATTTTTAAAAACACAATAATACATGTTTTTTGTAACACTTAGCATGTGTTCTGCGATATCTAATTTAAGTGTAAATTATTTCATTTCATGTCATATCATGGAAGAGGTTTTTGTTGGATGCTGACCAAACCATGCAAATTTTGACTTTTGACAAATGGTTATACTAATACTATGCACACTGAAAATGTAGTTACCAAATAATGTGTACACAACTAACATTTCGTACATTCATGAAATAAATTCACACTTGAATGCCCTAGAATTTGTTTTGAGCAATTAGATTCAATTTTCAAAATTTAAATTTGAATTTTAAAGTAGAGCACTTTGTTTAGTTTCAAATTGACCACAGTATAATTTGAAATATATTTGTTGATATAACCTTTTCTTCAGCTTTGGCTATTATAGTAATTTTCAGAATGTTCAGAACACCCTATAGTACAAAAATTTTAGTCAATAAGAGGATGACAAGAGGGATTGTGGGGAGACGAGGGGAATGGAAGAGGCGACAATATGAGAGGTGATGGGGAGATTTGAAAGGTGTTGGAGAAGGGGGGTGAAGAAAGGGAGAGGAGGGGTAGAGGAGGATAAGATGAGAATAGGGTTGAGGATGATGAGATGAGAAGGGAGGAGTGGAGGATGAGATGAGATGGGAGGAAAGAGTGGTGGGGGAAGGAAGGGATGAAGAGGAGAGGGGAGGAAAGAGTGTGGGGAAGGGAGGGATGAAGAGGAGAGGGAAGAGAGAGGAGTGAGAAGGAAAAGGGAGAGGGTGGAGGGAGATGGAGAAAGGAAA
>PNEQ01001426.1:20759-45268 GCA_003012365.1 Medauroidea extradentata | reverse complement strand
CCGCCGCGCGGTTTTCAAACTGTCACTGCCGCATTTTTTAACGGATTTTCGCTATTTTTGTTTTATTTTTAATATTGTGACTTACCAAGTAATAACTGCAACTCTACAATTCATATTTTAATGCCGTGAATTAGATACAGTATGTTTTATTCATTGTCAACTTAATTCCTTACAATTTTTTTTGTCATATAATTTTGTTGTTTTTTGAGGGTTCCTGAGATTGTATTCGTAGAATCGCTACCTTCGTTAAATCCAGGGTTCGTAAAATCGGGGGTCTAGTTTTGTGTCATTTTTATTTTATATTTCACGCTTCATTCGTACAAAACATGTTTGCCATCTCTTCCGGGCAGCCCTTGCCACTGGTCATGTGTAGTGCATGTGCAACATGATGTATTCACGTAAGCAGTAAAATTGCAAAATTATTCAATGAATTTTCTTTCACTTATTTAATACAGATACTGTATACTCCATAGCCTTAACAAGGAAGTGTTCCACTACTTGTTAGTCGCCCCTACAAGGTGTAACCACCACAGATCCTAGATGCTTTGAACATCTAGTGTTTGCCTGAACCAACAGGGATGATAGTTGTGTGTGCGCCAGCAGCCTAATCAGTCATTTAGTGACACATAGTGCAGTAATTAGGTATGTGTAGGTCATTATATCTGAAAGGAAGTGGAAAATGAAGAGCATAAGGAAATATAGTTGTTTTCATGTGCATTTATGCTGCAGGGAGTATTATAACTTAATCATGTTGTGTTTGTTTATTGAATTATATTACTAACCCACTTTCTACATCACGTGCTGTGATGCCCTCAGCAGTTGAAAATCCTTATCATGTTGCATACTTGTTTGCTCTGCAGGTAGATAACTGACAATACACAGTTATCCCACAAAATACAATATGGGAGTATGTATACGTATATGTAAGCTGCTTGTGAACGGCAGTGGTTTTGATTTTGATGTGTTTGAATAAGAAACTATTTAGGGCCACAGTATCGTAAAAGGCACCATCCAAATAGTCAGAACTTGTTAATATATACACAGTTAATATGAAATACTCAATAATACGAAGTAAGTTATTGTTCTGCCCCTTAAATTCATATACACTTGTGTTGGTTACTTGGTTTGTATTTCATATTTATGTTATTTTGTAATACACAAAGTCGTTTTTCGGCCCAACAAGAGAAAGTACTAATGGAAAAAGTTATTTAATACAAATGTCTAAAGGAAATCAACGTATGATGTCCTGTCTGCAAGTAGAATTTTGCAGCTCTTGGACCAAGGCATCGTATTTATATAGCTTGGGAAGCATTATCTTGTTTATGATAGTCTGTACATTTGAGGATATTTAAAGTATTATTTGTAATTATGCTATATACAGTAGTAATTTTTTTTTCATTGTGCATAAACAAAAGTATTTTTTCCACTGGAAAGAATTTTAAAGCTGTTTTCAAACTACTGTATACATTCTCAGTCACTTATAAACAAAAACTGCATGTACAACTACTACTATATTCTTATTGCTCTACTTTTTACGTTTTTGTCAAGTTTCATTAATACAAAGTTTGTTTATTACAAAGGGGCAATATTTGGGTCCCTTCAGGTTTGTATTAAAGAGTCCTGACAATTTAATAGGTAGTTTTTTGTACCTCGACAGGTTTGGCTAACATTGACTGTTCAGACGGATGTTTAAATACACAGTTTACCCAACTCGCTACCTTATATTTGTCATAGTGAGTATGTTGTAACAGAAGTGATTTAGATCAGTGGACCAGCAAAATTTTTTTTCCTTTGTACATTAAGGTAAACCCACATTGTCCTTGTTCATATAATTAAAGTTATTTTCCAGTGCAGCAGGCTGTCTTTAATTAGCCACTACCAAGTACGAGTGTAAGTGGTGTTGGTGTAGCATCAGCATATTGGACAGAAAATGGGATTGCACAGCTTTTAAGTGTAATATAAAACTAACACGCAAAATTACAAAAATAATTGTCTGTGTTGGAAACAAATTGTGCAAACCTGATGCTGTTCTTATATAAGTAATTCGTGATTTAAAGATTATTTCTCTGTATTTTTGATCAAAGCATTACAGTGTTTATCTATTTAAAACCATAAATTTTCTAACATAACAGTGCTAGGGGAAATAATAGCCTCTTAGTATATTGCTAAAATTTTTAGCTTGTAAAATAAAGAATAGAAATTCTGAGAGCTAGTTATCTGCACATTTATTTCATAACTTATTTAAAGCAACTTTAGTGATACCAGCACTAGTTGGTTAGATTACTATTCAGTGTAATACGTGGGTAGTTTTTTGAAAGCTTGCAATAAATATTTGCTCCTGATTTTAGTTTGTCATAGATGGTCAAAGTCTTTAAAATACTGAAGTGCATCAATATACAGTAGATTATGAAGGATATTTAAAACTAACAAAAATTGTTTGTGCATATGTATTTTAAACAATTGTGCTATGAAATGATTTCCTTTAAAATGACAAAGTTCAGACTATACATAATGCAGTGAAAATTTTTCATGGTGGCAAGTTTATTTCTTCCTTCCATTCTCTTTTGCTTCATCTTTTTTTCTTTCTCCGTAACCACCCTCTTTTTTATATATTTTCTTTTCCTCTCCATCTTTTTTTTTTTTTATTCTTTCCTTTTGAATTTCTCTCCCTTGTGCTTTAACCTCCTTATCAAGTTTATTTACGAGACTTTTTTGCTATTCCATACAGCAACAGCAAGGTAGCAGAGTTCCCAGCTGAAGTGAGCACGGCGCTGTATTTCTTGGAGAACCTGTGTCACTATGCTGCTCTTCCTCGCGAGGTGCTGTCAAGAAACATTCCAGAGGTGGTCCTCTACCAGTTCCGCACTTTGTCCGTATGAGTGTGGCAGGATCTCGAGTGCCGTCGCTGTCAGCCCTTGTAACTCCACTGGGCAAGAAGGGCAAGCTTTTCGTGTGCCTTGAAATGTGGATCAGAGCATGGCTTGCCAAGATTTTCAGCATTTGACTGCTGTTCCTAGGTACTGTGTGATCAAGTGCCATCTTCACGTATTTGGGACCTATGAGCTGTGAACAAATTGTTATCAATGATTTTATATGTACATATTTTTAGAACGTGTAGGCAAAGATGTTGATTATTGATAGAAATATATGTATTTTGATTTTGTATATACTGTATTAATATTTTTACCGAGAGTAAAATTATAATCTCAGTTGCGTTGATATTTTGCTATGTGACCTACCACATGCATGCTTGCCTTAGGTACTGTATGAAAGTTTCCAAAATACAGTGTCCCAAAAGTCAAAATGTGCTGAAAATGGGAGCATACATTGAAGTGTGCTAGTAGGTAACCCCAGTAAAATGCTTCATAATCTAATATCACAAACACAACATATTTAAATAGTTAAAGAAGGGTTCGAGCAACTAGAATGCGAGCACATAGTAACAAATTTTTCTTAAAGAGTGCTGTCTACCGTGAGAGATCTGACAAGAGCAAGGATAGGGATAGTCGCCAGTCGAACCTACTTGTATGCCATCGCAGACTTTTTTGGTCGTCTTAGTGCGAACCACGTGGCTATTAGGTTTTTTTCCCCTCCTTAAAAAAATTAATAATTTAGCATTTTTAATCCCTTAAAGTCTTCAGAAATACCCACTCAAATTTTTTTTACAGCTTTTTATTCTTTGAATCCTTGAAACCACAAAAAATAAATTCTTTCTCATAATGATTGTTGCAATAAGTCAGTAGTTAGTACGATATTTCTTGTATCATTGCTGATAAATTACTTGTCTATTGTCTTTTTCTAATGTCTGTATTGGCTAGTTACTTTTCACTAGTAATTTAACATTGTAGCTCCCGCAAACTTTAAGTTGAATCCTTTGAAAAATAACAGTATGCAAGTTCAGTATTTTCTTACTTCAGCTTACCCTCCGACATCAACATTGACGTACATATTTAAAAAAAAGTTATGGTAGCTTTAAAAAGAGAAACTAACAATTAGTGTATCTTAAAAATTGTATGTACTATATGTACCTACTTTATTTTCAGAGATGCGTGCGCTTCAACGTTGGAGGGGAAAGAAAAAAAAACTCGTAGCAAGCTTGCATATGCAAGTAAAAAGTAAAATATTTGCATCCAAGAGAAAGGTGTGTGAAATGAAAGGTAACATTATCACATACATACAATATTTTATTCTATTTATCACAGGAACGCATTTACAACCATTACATCAATTTCATTACATTCCTAAAAATAATGTAATTACTCTTCTTTAGCTGCAATGGTTGGGGTACAATCACAGTGCAAGCCTACCTAGTTTCTATTCAACTGCAGAGTTAAACTTCCAATGTAAATATAATTTCTCTTTCACTCACAAACAGTTTTACTTAAAAAGAAAAACTCAACATTCCCTTCAAAAACATGGTGAGAATCCACAGTAGTATTTTTGCATGGTTACATTATTTATGTAACCTATAAGACACTCATATTTTACATCTATAACTTGCATACACCACAACATTTAATGCATTTGCACCATCCTTTGTCAAGGTAAATTTTAAATCATGCTACATTATTGGATTACTTAGAGAACATAAAAAAATTACAAATTAGGTGCCATGCTAATAATGGCTGAACTCATATAGCACTGTGTATGAGAATAATAGGTACCAACTATTGTGGCAAACATTTTTCTTCAAAGAGAAAAAGAGATTTAGGCCTACTAGTTACAGCACCAATCAACATATCTAAAATAGCCTGTTTGTTTGTTGGCCTATGCAACATGCACCAAGTTCAACTAATTTTTATTTTTTCTTCTTTCTAACTTTAACTTTATTGCTGTAAGAATTTTAACGTTTTAAAGGTACCTTACAGTTCTAAAAACAATTATCAATTCCTTTTCTTACGAATTATAAGTTAACATAGGAAAAAATGTATTACATTTGTAACAAAACAAGTATTGCAATTGCAACAGACTTATGGCAATGCATGCAGAGTATATTACAAGTTTTCTGAGGCATAAAAAAACCTTCCAAGAGTACGCAAACATTGTGTGTTCTGTAAGAAAATTTTTCTTTTAAAGTTTTAGATTACGTTAAATGATTATTGGTAACTCATATTAACAAGCAATCAAAATGATAAAAAATATTGCATGAAAATCCTTTAATTACAAGGAAACTCTGAAAGACTGTGGAGGAAATAAGTAAAAGTTTATACTTAACAAGCTTTCCATTAAGGCTCCATTTGCTCATTAAATCATATAAATATAGGCTATTAAGATTTTTGTATAAGGTTCTCTGCATACGATACGTAAGTGTATACTCATTAAATTATAGTATTTTATTTATTTTTTGTTAGCTGCACAAACAAGAGAGAGGACTCCAGGCTGTAAACTGAATTTCAGGGTAAAACTTGCTCCAGAACATCCCTACATTCCATATTGTTTCGTGAACACACTGCTACATATGTGAATTCTCATCAGTATGCGACAACCAGATGCAAGTTCCTAAAATTTCATACTCGCCTATTTTAGAAAAGGGGGGAAAAAATGATAAGTTGTTTTTACTGAAGACAAAGTGCGTGGAGAAAGACGTCTCCACAAATTTTTAAGTTCATTTATTCAGTCCATGCATTAAATTATTTACTAATTCAGCTTTCACGAGAGTAAATTTTGCCAGCTTTCAACAATTTTGTCAACAACAGGTTCCTTGCAAGAAATACTTACTCAATTTATTTTGTACAGAGCAAACAGATGTGTATGTACATTGAAATTCACACATAAAATTACTGCGTACATTTCAGTTTCAGGAACTTTGTAGTAAGCTAATTTGTATGTGCTTACTGTTTCTCCTCCTTCAACATTATATTAAAGTTGTATTTGTTCACAACATAAAATGTTATATACATATTCTTCAGGCACGTGCTTATATACTAATGTTTACTATGTTTAGCACACATTCAATTAGACGAAAAATAAAACACGTAATTTTACACTTATAACAAAGAGAATTCGTTTATTAAGAAATTATATTATTTTTGTAGAACTGAAACCTATTCCAGATGGTCTAGCAGAAATCATCATCTAATTTGGTGTAAAAATCTGAGGCACAACTTCTGTCAAAGGTAAAATAATACTCTTGTAATCTTACACTTAGGTAAGTTGTACATCAACCTTGTAGCACAGCTTTCATCATTCTCTCTACAGTTTTAGTTTTTGATGCATGCTATCTAAAATTACATGTTATCCCCATAAACTAATACAAAATTTAAATTGTATTTTAATATTACAATTGTTAACTGAAGTAAGTTTTATGCAGGTTCTTCACCAATGCACAACAGATCAAAGAGTACTGTACTGTTTGTTTCTTGAACCTTCTTTGTAATGGAAGTTAATTTTTTGCAACCAACATTTTCTTTGGCCAGTTATATTCTTCCATAAATTCTGGTATATTGCAACAAAATACTACTGTATTATGGTTCACAATTATGTTAATAATGCATAATGTAATTGAACACCTACTACCTGGAAACCTTTAGCTGCCAATTGTAAGTGAATTAACACACAATCACTGAAATATATAAGCTCCACATACACAAAATATCAAAGGCAATGGAAGACATTCAACTCGAGCAACTATATCTGTGATTTGTTTTTACAGAAGACTTCTCAGGCAGTTACAGTAGTTTTCTAGGCTGATAGAAATATCAGTCGTGGTTCAGGTGGTATTAAATGGAAGATATTTTGTAGCTGCAAAGCATTTGTACAAGATGGACAGGTCTAATTTGTGCATCGTCATGACACATTAAAAACAAGCTGTAAGCCTGATAGCAATAAAGAAAAAATTTTCACAAGATGAAATTTGTGCTCTATTATGCTGTGCAGATAATTTCACTATCATAAGCCTGCTTGAAAATCTGCTTGCAAAAGTGGGCACATTACAACTGTATGGTACTTCTAGTCCGCACTACAATGTCCTAGTCATCAAGTAAATTACTGTTGAAGACAACTAAAAATTTCTGCAATACAGAAGAAAGAATACATACTAATACAAAAATGAGCAATGTAGTGTATAAAATAACAAATATTAAGTCAACCAAAATTATCCTGCTAACAAATTAAAAATTTAATTACAAACCAGTGCTGGCAGTATATGCTGTCACTAATTTTGAGTCTAGCACATTTAAATTAGGAAATTAACTTCACCCTTTGTCCTCACAGTTACTTCCATAAAATACTATGAAACACATTATGTTTATAAATTAATGAAGCAGTACATGCAACCCCACTAGTAACACAAAAACTAATTACAGTGAAATGTCAGTATAAAGTACTTCAGTTTAAAGTAGTTTTCATTATTAAGTACATTTGCTGGAACCTCTACAGAAATTTTTCCATTACATAACTGTTCAGTTTAAAGTATTTTCAGTATTAAGTGTAAAATTTCAAGTTCCCTTCATGTATTTTGGAATGAGATTTCACTGTATTGTCAAAAACCAGGTGTTGTTTTCAACCAGATTATAAACTAAACAAAATTATCAATAGGGGAGACAAAAAAAAATTCATTTGTTTTAAGCATAAAAATTGCAACTGGTACTTTATAAAGTTGTATGAATGTCAAATTAACAGTCAACTTTCTCATCATATTCAAGATCTGGGTTGCCAAGTGTTTGCTTTTAGAGGTGATGATAGCATTATGCATGCTTTGTCAATTTACAGTATATTTTTGTCAGCTTTCATAATGTCTGTTTAGGTTGAATTTGTATTACATGTACCCAATTTTATTGCATTGTTCACAGAAACACATTTGTTTCAGAAAATCTCTTCTCAACTTACTGTTATTAAATATTTTAATTCCATGTAACATGTGTTATGTAAATTGTGAGATATTATATTGGTATAAAGTCATCTTACAAATGTTAAATAAGTCAGTTTTTTTTCTCCAGCTTTTGTGGTTGTATGTAGGCCAATTTCTTTCTTTGTAGAGGCTTGGCAAGCCTTAAAAGACAAAATGTTGAGTAGTTTGAACTGGTACAGAGGAAAGGAAAGAAAGATGTTAAAAAGATTCAGATGTGAAGGACATTTTAACTAATAGACAAATAATTAAAGATGTTGAAGAACAAGTGAATTAACAACCCAGTACCTTCAGCAGAGATAAGTGTTGTAAGCCTTTAAATTGACATTTATGTTTGCTACATCATCACTATCAAGACTGTTGACAACTAAGGAAAATTTACATTCTTTTAAGTTATAAACTATACATAATAAGTCTTGCAGAAGCAACTTTAGACAGCACATACTGTGATGTATGTAATGACTTGACTGAAGAAGTACATTATAGCTCTACAACACATAATTATTAAATGCAGAAATTGGTTTAATGTTGATGAACCAAGTAACATAAAAAGTGGTCCAGTTGTTAAACCATTCAAAGGTACGAGACTTTGTTATTAAGGTGGCACTAAAATATTTCATCAAGCCCACATGTGTTTCATTATTTGACATGTCCTGTTTGTAGATCAATAAATACTTTGCAATAGTTTTTGTCAAATACATTAATTTTGTATCAGAAATAATAGCAAACCGATACAAAAAAAATCACTGTACGCATGAACATATACAGTGTAACCAGAATACACAAAAAAATAGTATGTCTTTTCTGCAGAATACGACAAAAACAATAAATACACTGTAACAAATTAAACTGCATCTAGCTAAAGCTAAATAGCAGATCTTCCACATTAACAGCCAATACGCACATCTGCCTCCAAAGGCCATTAAAGTTCATTCCAACTTCCAGCACTCAAAACGGTGTACCTATAACAACAATATTTACAACTGCAAAAAAAATGTAGTATATCACATACAGTCTGTACATATACAGTTCAATCTCAGCTATCGCAGAAGAAACAGTGTCATAGGTATGTATGTATGTGGGAAGGACCAGTTAAGTACATGGGTCACTGTAAAATTTGAGATTTTACCTGTATCCCTGATGTGTGGGAGCAATCAACAACACAATAGAATGTTTTGGCTAGGTATTCTATACAACAGCAGAGACATGCAAAACATTAAGTACAGTAATATAACGCAATGTAGAAAAATTACTTATGAAAAATACTTCTAATTAAACAGTTTCTAATTATGTTTCTTAAAAGCACATGTTTGTTCAATAAGTCTCTCACCGACTTCTAAACACAAAAAATTCTTCCAGTAGACTCAAATAATATATTTGGTCAAAGCATCAGGTTATAAAATTTAAGTAACTTCGTTTTCCTTCAGTGCACATACGAGAAGACTATCCATTCATTGTAAGTACAAAATAATTAAAAACTAGCTGGAAGTTGAAATGCAATTTAATAACCTTTTCCTTTGGACAAAGCCCAGCCCGTGGACTTCATCACAACAATGAGCAGATTCAACAGTCAATTTTGGCAAAATATTTGCCATATATGAAAGTGCATACTCCCAATTCCGATGGGAGCTGCTGTCCCAACACTGCATGATGTACATACAATGACGACGGGACAAAATCAACAAAACGTTCAACAACGCGCCCGTGTCAAGCGCCATCAATACTGCTTCTGCTGGACGGGCGGACTGCACGCTCCCTCCTCCATGTTAACCAAAAGGTTTCGCCGTTCATCACTCTTTGCAGACGATTTTGAAGTTCGCAGCTGGGGTTCAAAACATGGCTGTAAAATAACCACAATGTTTAAATGTACTGTATTTATTAATCATTCTTTGAGCAACGACTGAAGTTGCTATAGAATTTGTCATAAGACATAATATTGCTTGAATTTTTTAAACTTATGGTTGCAACACAGAAACTAAGTTTGCAACTGGAAATGCCCTGAATTTCAGTTAGTCAAGAAACTATTCACCAAACTACTGAATGATTCAGGAAAATTGTATCGATGCATTAGAACTCAGTGGTTCACATTGAAGTGAGTACGGTACTTTTGATGAAAGTCCTGCTTGATACTATATTTCTGTTGCATGTAAATATAAACACTACCACGTGCTTTCGTTTGCAGTGGCCTGCACAGTGTTTATATTTACATTCCATTGCACACAAAACTTACTAGTTTCTGTTTTTTACTCAAATGCACAAGTGACAACAGCTACCATAAACCGGGGTTACTTTGACCGCTCAAAACATTAGTTTTTGGGTTTTCTGGTAAATAAACAGATAATCTGAGACGAGTATTTAAGAAGAATCCTTTCATCGTTATAGTTAATGTTTGAAAGTTTTGTTACTAAACCACATAAAAACCAAAATTTGGGTGGTCAAAATTACCCCACAAGGTCAAAATTACTCCAGTTTATGGTACAGTTCATAGTAAGTTGTTATAAATACTTTTCATTGTGAACTATTTAGGCCTTTATAACAATTTACAACTATGTATTCAGATAAGATTAGTGCTGGCCAACAGTAAAATTTAAAAAACCGTAGAAAATACTCTATGGGCACTAAAATCTAACTGCAACTTTGAGAGAGAGATTATGATTATTAGCTGTGCACAACTGCTCATAGCTTTATTTTCCTTGAAATAGAGTTTGAAAAATACTCAGTTTAAGAGTGCTTCTGCACCGAAAAAAATTAGTCTGTACTTTTATAATTGTACCAAACAATGTCCCACTCTTGCATATTTCATTAATAATAATTTAACACACAATACATTTTTTCAGCTAGCTAGTTTTTTTACAAGCACATTTTAAATTAGCAATTTGACTATCTTTGTTACTTACCCAAAGTAAAAACTATGTATTCAACAATGAAATAATTTAAAGTTTAAGCAAATATAATAAGTTACAGAATGACACAGTTGTTATTTCAACTAAATAAATTTTTTTAAAAATACAGGTATTTTAAGATATGTAAAAATGTACGTACATTCAAGAATTTTTTTTTAATAACAACCTTTTTTCTGAAAATTACAAAGGTGTCATTCTGAAGCTTAATACATTTACTTTC
The DNA here is from genome assembly GCA_003012365.1 of Medauroidea extradentata. NCBI lineage: Eukaryota > Metazoa > Arthropoda > Insecta > Phasmatodea > Phasmatidae > Medauroidea > Medauroidea extradentata. Next base: position 34,299 of record PNEQ01001426.1, on the reverse strand, counting down.
ACTCTAAATGATTTCATTCATATTGTTGGTTTTTACTTTGGGTAAGAAGCGAAAATAGTCAAATCTCTAATTTAAAATGCACTTTTATGAAAACTATGGAACCAAAAAATATTTTAATTGGGGGAAATTACTATTAATGTAATACATAAGAAGCATAAGTTAGTCTTTCTTAGCAAACATCCAATGACATAAGGGCATTAAATGAACAGGATCCCGTACAGCATGTGTGTCCCACATGTAATGTAGCCTGTTGGCTCATTTATCTATGAAACAAATATAATCAACATTCGTGTTTCAGAACTAAACCTAACGTGTCAGAAGTTGTTCTTGAATATCATACAGGGGCGCTTACGCATAACTTTTCACCCAGGCAGGTCAGTACAAATAGCTTTTTGGCAGCTCCCCCTCCACCCCTTTATTTTATTGCTGTACAAGTTATTTTAATGTTATTTACTTTTCTTTATCAGTATGTTTAAAACCGCATCAAAATTGTTGACCACAGTTTGGGGCCCTCAACAAGTTGGTACTCCATGTGGTTGCCTCGGCCTTAACCCACCCCTGATATCATATGATGTATCAGGTGAGTGGTTGTTAGTTAAAAGTTTGTTGGAAAATGATCCTACATAGTCTGGCCTGTGGACAAGTTCATAATGGGGGTTGCAGCTCAACGCAAAAAATAACTACACAACTGTTCTAGAGTAAGAAGTACCTAATTTATTGTCAACATCATATAACCCCAGGTAAAATTACATAACATGACAAAGTCTTACCGTTTCACAGACGTTCATGTTACAGCAGTTCTCGATGGTGATCTCGCATTGATCTCCGGCACTGGGTGGCCTACTCGTCAGTGGCGCAACATTTTTATTCACGATGATCCTCTTCTTGATGCGAGGCCGTCTGCGCAGGTGGCAGATCTTCAAGAGAAGAATACCAATAACTACCACCAGGAAAATACTACTGCACACCATCATGATGAACAACCAGTTCTGGGTGCCGTCTCTAAGGCAGCCTTCTGCCTTGAGCATGCTCCAAGTCCCATTGTCACCTCCAGCAGGCAAGGGGGTAAGTCCACTGTACTCCGAGCACCTGAAAAATTAACGTGTTTGTTATGTCCAAGCAGGTAACATGTACTACCCCATTTTACAGTCTCAACAGTAAAAAAAAAGTCTAAATGTCTAAACTATGAATCATTTGCTATTAAACAGTACTTTCTTAAGATGAGTCTTCACTGGTTTCAAATGTCTATGTTTGTCACGTGGAAACAGCACAGTGTGCCAAACTGGCATGCAAGGTATTCGGTGTAGTCTTTTTCCAACAAGACTTTACGGGGGAGTGTTAGACAATTTTATTGTATTTTCAGTTACTGAGCCGTAACATTTATTCAAATTGTACTATCCAAATTTTCTCTTCGACATAGCATAGGATATATTCTTGGTAAACTGCTTAAAATAAATAGTAAAGGAATATTTCATTAATTTGTCATGCAGAATCATTGCAAGATAATTACAGATTAACTTTGATGCCGGCCGCAGGGCCAGCGTATGGGTTAAGCCCATAACGGCGCGAGTGTGTCTTTTCCCACCCACCCAAAAGTATTCTAAGACTCTCCCATAACCATCCCGCAACCCCACAGTGTGTTTGCATGCCAAATCATTCAGTGCGAAGTGTATCGTGTATCAAACAGTAGGGTACAGTGCGTGCCAAAGGCCATCAAGGGTTACCACATTTGCTATGTTTACTTTCGTGTTTTCAGCAGACATTTAGAAATGCATCATTCAATATCAGCAAAATATGTAATGCCATTTATTATGTAATTTAGTGTGTGCCATTTTCGTAAAATATCAATATTAATATTTCACACGCACGAGGTACCGGAAGTGTGTAAACCCTGTAGCGAGGCAAGGAGCCCCTAGCGGCTGCCTTCCTCGTGGCAGTTCGTCATCGTCTTCTGGAGAGGTAAGACGCCTGTCCGTGTGCTCATCATCTTTTGCTTCACTGATTGTTAGTTTCCCATAGTCTTGTTAGTATACCGGTTCACCTTTGCTTAGCACACGTTACCAGATATTCCCCATTGCATTGCGCATCCGCTTAACCTAATAATTGTGACCATTTTTGGTATTTTTAACTTAAACACCGCGTCGGCATCACCACCGCCACATGGCTAGGGACTTTTGTATCGGGAGCCATCAGCACTCATCCTTCACCATACGAGGTTCGTTTTGGTATTGTTTTATTCAGCATAATTTTGCACACGCGTTGCTAGGGTTATTTTGTATTTGTGTAACATTTTAAGGGCGTAATTCATGTTTATGTGACCGACCACGTGCAGGTTATTACACTGCCATTGTGTTCAGCATACATGTGAGCTGTACGTTGTACATTCATTTCATTATCATGCACTCACGCAATTCATCTTGTTGAGAGCATCACTTTGTGTGCAGCGTGTTACGTGCCATTCACCCCACCACCGGCCTAGCGTAGCTCGCGACCGTTTTCGCACTGTACCGCTAACATCACTTGTAGAGCCCTACCACACTACAACGTGCACGGAAAATGCTGCCTTGTGACACATTAGTTAGGCACGTGCTCACCGCAACTCAACTCTCTACGCCAGCTTCCAAGCGAACTTGACGGTCCATCATAGTGGCCACCAGCCCCTCGCTGCCTAAGGAGGTGCACCTTCTGGTGTCGTAGACTCACCTTTCGTACACCAGCTCCATACTGATCACTCACCAACCACGTATGATACACCAGCCGGTCGTAGTCACTACGCAAAGTTCACTATCACTTGCACTATCGTGTGCTGTAGGGTTATTGTTACTGCAAGGGACGCATCACTACGTTTACCTCGCTGCGTGCGTAATCCAGACATTATGTTGGCACTGTGTAATGTAAGCGTAATAAATCATCTGTAAGTGAAATACTGTTTACATAATTTCTAGACACCTAATATTGCCAGTGTAAGCAACGTAAGTTATCAGGCATACTGGGGGCCAACATCCAGTAAGTGTGTAGTCACTGTATAGTCAGTGTCATATGTGTTAATCCATTCACGTGCTTTCACCACTCAATCACTTACATCAACGCGTCGGGTGGGATTCCGAACACACCAAACAAACCACACCCTGAGGCCTAAGAGTCTCGAAGCGCAGTACCTGGGGAGTATTGCTGGCGCCCTTCTCCACTCAACAGCGTAGTTCGCTATCCCGATCTCACCCAAGGTACGAGTTAATTTTCAAGAATTCTCTTCCAATGATTCTGCATGACAAATTAATAAAATATTCCATTATTATTTATGTCAAGCAGTTTGCAAAGAATATATCCTATGCTATGTCGAAGAGAAAATTTGGATAGTACAATTTGAATAAATGTTACGGCTCAAAAACTGAAAATACCATAAAATTGTCTGAAACTCCCACTTAAGTTGTGGCCCTAAAATTTTATTTTTGAATGGTATGAAGTTAAGGTCAATGCATTTCTCTTGCTTTGCACTTTACGGAATGGTATTTTCAGCATTACAGCAGTCTAAACAAAGAGACTAGCTTACTTAGAAGTATACCTTAATTTCAAACCTCTGAAACCAGTTCTGGTTGTATAGAGCAGCAGCCAAAAGAAATAAATATCTGAGACTGTCTGTTAGAATTTAATACATATTTTATGGCCATTATAAGCCCAGATATGCTGAGGAAAGTTAGTAAGGTACGGTTGGCACCTTGTGCAGAGTATGAACATGTCAATAACAAAAGTCTTTTGAAATGTGCCTTAAAAAGGTGCAACAGGATTGAGTAAGTGCCAAATGAGAAAATCATGTCCAGATGATCAAAATGTTTCGAGTGAACCATCCATTTCCGCTGCACGAAGGGGTGAGGTAATTCAGTTCAGTGTTGACAGTGGTCGAGTATGGATCAGCGAGAGTTTCAGTAACAACACGGTACCAGGGAGTGATGTTATCAAGCAAGGGACAGAACAATAACATAATTTTGGAAAGTATTAAATCATCTACAACAGACCTGTACAGAATAAAATTCTTGATGGTTAAAAATTCCCATTTTTCTCACCCAAAAATTCACAGTTTTAATTATATACATATGTGGAAAACACTAAAATTGTGTGCACTAGTTACCAAATGACTGCAGTACCACCATAGGTGTGTGCAAGGGAGGTTTCAGAAGTTGCAGTGTTTGTGCTAAACAAAGATGCAGTTTTATATTTAAGCATTGATATTAAATAGTAACGGCCAGTTTCATTCTATGCTGATCAACGCAATGCAACAAATGGCTGGTAACATGTGGCAGAAATACAACCCCATACCGGTTTTGAGAATTGCTCTGGAAAACTTATGCTAAATGTGCATCATTGGAAAAAGCAGTAAATGCATTTCAAGCATATGGAATATGGCTTTCTCAATACTGAAATGATCCACGTTATAAATGACTTATTTCTAGTGTCACAGACTGCACATAAAGACGAGGTTGTAGCAATGATCAGCTTCTGGATAACAAAGCAAGATGATCTAGAGAGGGCAAAGAAACTGACCAAAGAAGTATCCTAAGTATTTAAGCTGAAGAATTCCAAGTACCGTTTGTACTGTGGCACAATTCAATTTCTTGGATGTTACAGTGATGCAACTTGAAACCTCTACTGACATTGAAGTAAACCAGTATGGTTGTTCAGGGATAAGAACCGCAGTTTCTCCTAGGGAGACTGTTGCGTTTCCAAAAATATGACATGACATGAAGTAAATAGAGCCAACATTTAAAAAAATAATAATAAGGTTCACCATACGTGTACTTTTCCACAACAGTAAAAAAATGAGAAAAAACTGTACTTAAGTAAGAGTGAACTGAAAAGTAACATAGTGTCAAGATAATGGGAAGAATCAAGTGTAATTTTCAAAGCAGTAACCCGAAAATACACTGCCAAGACTGTAATGAAGCGTCACTGACACTGACCCTCCTAATAAGGACTACAGTAGATCCAGTGTGCTGCTTGTGCAGCATGATGGCAAGAGAACTGTAGCACCAATGTCAACATGCTGAATTTTTATGTGATTTCTGTGAATAAATTTACAAAATCCTGGATTTTTTTTTTAAAGGTGTCACCTATAAATAACACTGTTTTTGATTTTGTTCATTTCATAGCACAAACAAGACGTCTATAATGTGCAAGCTACTTTTTACCCACTATGATTTTTGTGTCTGCATCTCTCATATCTACAATAATATTGAACATATTTTATTACCAACACATTTCATTTATATACATATACCTTTACTTTCAATGTTAACCATATTAATAAGAAAACAATATTTTTTAACCTCAACCATAACATAATAATTTTTTTTACTCATTTTGTGAAAAAATTTACAACTGAAAATTTATGAAGTCCTTCTAGCTTTAATAACATAGGTACTATGGTATATTAACACCCGTAAGGTTGGTATTTGACATCCGGCCTAGCAGTTCCACCATGGCCTCCTCGTGAATGTCACGTAAATTTTTCAGTTTTTAGACAAGTGAATACCTTAAAAGTTACTACACATAATAGTAAACTTTTTTTGCAGGGTTGCAGTGGCTGAATGATCAGACCATTCACCTCTCACCAAGATGATCTGGATTAGATTCCAAGTGGGGTCAGTCTCTGGATTTTCGCATGTGGGAATAGTGCAGAAGGTGCCGCTGGTCGGCTAGTTTTTTCAGAGATCTCCCGTTTCCCACCCCCCTTCACTACACTGCTGCTCCATGCTCACCTCATGTCACACCTCACCAGCGCTTAAGACACTGATGTTAAGCGCTGACTAAAAATCTCTCACTCACTCAAACTTTTTTAACTATGTTTCACTATTTTGTTGAAAAGTGTTAAATTTAATTTTTTTAATTAAGTGCTACATTTTTCCATTTATAAATATGGTATATTTCAAATATTTATTTTGAAGAAATAAATATGCTTAGGATCACAATTGGATCTTTGCCCCCTATAGAGTGGAAAAGCATTACTACATTCATATATTTGTAGTTCACTGTACTTAGCAATTTTTTACAGTAATGTACCTAGCAAAATTATACTAATATGTATGAATTTCAGACATGTATTACAAATTCTTTTCCTCCTATTGTCAATTATGTAGTCTTCATTCAAACCGTAAGTGCGTGCCTTTGCCCAATAATACTCTAACGTGTTATGTTGAATGTTTCAAACAAATAAAAAATTTGCTTGCAATTGCACATGTATAAAAACATAAAATATTTCAGGATATGTACTTTTGATTTACAACTACGAACTTGCAAATCATTTCTTGAAGATTCTCGCTTTTATTTACCATTTGAAAATTCAATTAATATTAATATGTAACTGACCACCAAGTAAAAGGTATAACCTAATGCCTGCATGTACAAAACTTACTATTAATGAAGCTTCACTAACACCACTATCCACTGAAACAAGCTATTATTCTTTTCTGCTAAACTAAAAGTTACAATTCTTTATTTAGTGTAATAAAGTTCAGTACAAAAAAAAAACTGATAAAAAATTCAACAATTGAAAATACTAATATTTTCTCATTTTTACCAATAAACTTATTTACAAGTTAATACTGTAATATGTAATTACTTTCACACAACACGCTAAGTGTGTTAATTTTTTTGCTTAGTTCAAAAAATTTTCAAGTAGTAAACCATCACTTTTACCTAAATATCATGTAGTTTGTGATTTTAAAATTTGTATTAAAAAAAAAAAAAACAGTAATTTTTGTATAGTAATATATATGTATAGTAATGAAGGTTTCATTCACAAATTTAACTGCTAACTGTGTTGTTAGACTAAGAATTTAAAGAAATGTGTGCATAAACATTAGTCACGTCTGGAGAAAGACGAAACCCTCTGTTAATGTAGGTTCACAGACAGGTTCACAGACAGTACGACAAGTCTTTTGCGGGGCTGCCAACACACTATGGATACAATGGCATTGCACAGTAACATGACCCATCCTGTGGGACATCCTCTGTACGTTTATGTATTTCAAGCTTTAGTAAAGAAACAAAAGCATTTATGGGCCTATTTTCATGTGTATTCTAACCTTCCTTCATTTGGGATATTTTCCTGAATTACTGACAAGTCATTTTGCAACAGCATGCATGCATGCTTAAGATGATATACTTACGAGCAGAGTTCAGATGCCATAGCTCCATTATGTCCCTGAGTACAGAACAGTTCACAGAGCCGCTCCATTCCCACATGCTCCTCGCAACGACGCCCCACGTAGCCATCCCTGCAGTGACACTTTGGCTCCTTCAGGTGCCCCAGGTAACAGTGGCCATCGTGCATGCAGAAGTCCTCGCACTTGTTGCGCTCACAGTGCCGACCACGATATTCTTCGAAGCAGCTGCACGATGGATTGCCAAAATCATCCAGGCGACAAATTCCAGACACGCAAAAGTTGTGACACAATGACACCTCACAACGCTCACCGCTATACCCCAACTGGCAACGACACATTGCAACATCATCATCCGATGTGAAAGTTCCTCCATTGAGGCAATAGAGTTCCTCATAATTATGTTGCCCTAACTCTTGAATGTTCTGCAACACCGTGGTAGTCGTCGTGTCCAAAAACGACTGTGAAGCAGCCTCGGGTGTCGCTGGTTTTTTGTAACACAAGTTTTCATCCAAATTTTCTGCATCAGACCATGCCACGATACCCTGGAGTCCATAACCTGCAAGGTAGTCCACTTCTGTAATATTTGGCTCATCAGCACCAAATATCTTTGGTATGCTCCACACCCTCTTGTTCTCAGAATCTGACCAGTATACGTTTCTTGACCCTACTGCTATGCCATTGGTGTGGTGATGCCTTCCACTGACTAGAGTTATCTGTGATGAACCATTCAAGTTGATGCACTCAATGCGGTAGTCTATATTCTCTTTGTTGTCACACCAGAACAATTTTTCAGTCTCTTGATCTACTGCCAGCCCAACTGGCATGAATAAGCCTTCCCTGACGAGGACCTCACGGTTATTACCATCAAGCTTAACTCTCTCAATGCTGGGGTTTTTGTGGTTTCTGTTTGTCCAATACAAGAACCTGTAATCACACAATTATCTCACATTTAATACTGAACTCTGAAGAATAGTTTTTAACACTTCTACACTGTTTCCAACCATATTTACATAGTAGGACTTTTTTGTTCATACTCAAATTCAAAACTGTAACCTTTTATAAAAATACTTTTCTCATTTTCATGGCAACTAGCCAACACAATAATTAAAATATTGTCACTTTAAAGTAGGAACATTATCTTTAAACTAAATTTAGAATTACAGTCTTAAGTAATTCTCAACTAAGCCTATCTTGTTATAAAGTTTGAAAAAAGTTCTTGCATTCAAGAGGGTGCAATTTAAATACTAACTGGTTGCACTAACACATTATTTACCTGCAAATGCTCTCGATCCTTACTAAGCATTTAATTACATTTGTTTAAAATACCTACATCCAATATTACTCTACACCTGTTTTAACCATAAGGTAAAGTTCCTCACTATTTATAAGCATGCATAAGTTTAAAAATTGAAAGAAAGAAAAATAAACATAGTTGCAGAGCAAAATTTCAAGGCAGAAATAAAATCTTTTTAACTTTATAGTAAATTCCCTCCAACCACATACCAATCCACCCAGACACTTAAAATTTATTGTTTTTAAACTGTAAAATTTTCAATTTAAGTGCTCACTACTGTTTGTCAGCAAATATTTGCACACAAATTACAACATTAATTTTTACCTTAAAATTACAAATATCTTATAGGTACGGCTACCACAATGTTCATCACAATGTTTTTATTTTTATATTTGTACTGTTTTTTTTATAGACACAAAATGTGACCAAATTTTCCTCTTATAACAAATTTCTCTTATTATAGTTCTTGCATAATGGCTCGTAAAGCTAAAATTTGCATCGTTCCGTTTTAAGGACGACACTAAAACTACCTGACACACCAAACTGAAAAAATTCACAGTGAATAAAGATGTTGTACACTACAAATTCAGCTGTGTCAAACCACAAAATAAAATACTTTGTATCTTTAAAAAAAGTATTGAATTTTTCTAATTTTTATTTTAAATTTCTACATTTTTATTTAAACACAAAAATTATTTTTTGTTTTTGTCGTGACATTGTAGCCTGCAATGTCTTTATACACTGTGAAATTTTTCAGTTTGGTATGTCAGTTTCTTTTAACTTAGTCCTCAAAATGGAAACACGCAGATTTTTACTTTAACAAGCTATTACGCGAAAACTATGAGAGATAAAAAAATTTCATAAAAGCCAAATTTAGTCACATTTGGTGTCTAAAATAAGAAAAAAAAAATATCTGGTACAAACAAAAAATAAAAACACTGTGATGAAAATAGCGGTATACCGCGCCCTTAAGGTGGCTGCCAACCTAAAGCCATCTAGTGGTGTGAAGAGCTTCAGCAGACAAGTTTATTCAAAAACTATGCAACTTAGGTGAGTGATGTCTGCTTAGGAATAGCATTCAAAGACACTTTCCAGGTCCTCCATCAATCTTTTAATCTTGTTTTCTCGTGGGTGAAAATGGGTGTTCTTAAGACCTTTTTTCAAGCATGATACTCTAGGTTCAGTATATTTTGAATGGTATATAGGCTGATACATCACACCTTTATCTCAAATATTACAGCATAAAATGATATGGTCACCACGAAATGTCCCATAGAGGTGAGTTATCAGCAAGAAGACTGCAGGCCAGCTTTTTAATTTGCGCCTAGAGGCTAGAGTGCTGTTGTCCTTCGCTCTTTTAACTTTTTGGGCTCTGATATACAAAACACATTTACCCAGGCAGACTCTTTAAGAAAGTTTTTCACTACTGAGATTTATGAGTTACTATGTTGCTTACAGACCCAAGGAAAAATTACTGTAATAAAAAATGGATAGTCAAAAACAATTCTGAGCCATACATAATGAACAAAACAAACTGATTATAAAATGCAAAACAGAATCTGTGGCAGCACAAATCCAATTGTCAGGTGGCACACATTTTCTCAAGGTGCAGGCTATACCTATGTTAAATACATGTTTTATACTGTGTGTACACAATAATGCATAAAATTAAATTTTTACTCAAAAATATTTAAATTATCAACTAAACAGAATTACAGTACCATGATGAAAGGTTGTCGACAGCCAGCCAACTAACTGTAACAATCACACTTGCCTTCGACACGAATCAACTGCAACCGACCACGGCTTCTCACCATTCTCAAAAGACAAGAATGTTTCTCCCGTCGCATTCTCCGAGTCCAGCTTCATGCGATATATGGAGCGTGTGTCTGTCCAGTAGAGCACCTTGTCTATGGCATCATATGCTATGCCAGGTATGTCCTTTCCTTCCTCTGTGAAGTAAATGATTTCTAACATTAAGAGGACCATCCACCTTTTTTAAGGGCAGTCAACAACATAAATTTATCACAGATATTTCAAAGGGCGATTTACATATCACTGACTACACGAAGGAAAGTAAACAATACAGTAATTATAGAAATTTGCATCTGCTTTCTTCTAGATAAGACAGCCATGGGGTATTTGATTGCAAGTAAATATATTTTGTGGATGAGGGGGGAGGGAGATCAAAACACTTGCTACACACAACAAATAGCCTACTTTAGGTATACGTTTATATTGTTGGTATATGTAATTTACTGAAGAGAGTGATATAAAAAATTATCATTCCAATAATGTTGTCAACTACCCATTAAAAAGGTGAAATGGCATCTTAATGACTTTGCATACCCAGTGTAAATTTCTGTCCAAAATAACCTTTTGTACTTGGATCACATTACAATTGATCTTTCAGCACAAAACATTTATTTAAAAGCACAAAAATTTTAATACACTGCTGTAAATAAATTCACTGCTGTTTGTTCCGCAACTGTTACATTCCAAAATCTTCAAAATAAGGCTTCAATTTGTACAACTCTTTGAAAATTAATTCATAAAAGTAGCCTAGTCAATTAGCAAAAATTGTTCCAGGTAGCTGCTTATTTAACAACAACAACAACAACAACAACAACAACAACAACAAAACCTAGGAAACAATGTTTGGATTATCATTGTACACTTGGCGATTGTTAAACACGCAACTTGCCAGACCCACCCAGCAATGTGAAGAAATATATGCACACACAATCTGGTACACAAAGATTTTAACTTGAATTAGATAACAGAACTGGGGAAAAACGGCTGTGCTGGTATGAAAAAAATATATAATCACCTAAAGAAATTGTTTAGAGCCACTTGCTGATATTGTTAAGATTGTACGTTTCAAGCCAGTCTTAAAAATGTTGATTTCAGCTTCAAAAACGGTTTAAAAGTGTTATCAATAGTCTACGCCAACACATGTTAAATATTTTAATTTATCCATTCAAGTCCAAGTCTTTGGAGTACGACCAAAACAAAATTAATTAACTTATAATAAAATACTAATACACTATATACTACTCACTCTGCATGACTGGAATAGGTTTCTTGTCCTTGGCAAGTTGCACTTTGAAAATGGTAACCACAAAATTGTGTCTGTCCTCTGCTCCAATAAACATAGTTTGTTGCAGGGGATCAAAAGCTAATGCCCTCGTGTCGTAAGACAACTTGATGCCCTCCGACCTAGCTGCCCCTGTAAATATCAGTTCTCCTTCCTCGCTGCCAACTGCTACCTCTGTGGGGAAAACAGAGAATACACACAACTTTCAATACAAACCGCCACAATTTAAAAAATTATTGTGACATGTAAAACTATTTACACTATACAATTTACATATACTCATTCATAAATCTAAAAAATGACATTAGTAAATACTATTACCTTAAAAAGTGTTAGGTACCAGCATTCAACTATTGAGGTCCAAGCTCATGAAAATTTTACCTATTTTTTGTCATTTATTTTATTTATTTGGTCACTTTATACACCCTTGAACAGCACACACAAAGTGTTGGTAGAGAACAAGGGGGGAAAGAGGGTAGGAGTCAGCCAGGGTCTGTTTCAGAAACCATCCCAGCACACATGGAGCGATTTCGAAAAACAAAATCAAGACGATCAGAGCCAAGGAATCGAACCCAGGTCCTCCCGAATGCAAGGGGAATGTTTTACCACTGATCTACCTGCCCAGTCCTTCACAATTTTATTTACATGCACCAGCTATAATACAAAATCTGTTTTAACTCTTATCGATACTCTATTTAAAGCAGGTACAGAGACTATTTTACATGTAAGTTGACGAATAACAAGCTAGCTGTACTTATGTGGAAATATCAGTATACCTACTACAATGGTCTATTCTTTATTCCCTGACTTGTTTCTGGGAAGTTCCCAGAGTCTTGATATCTACCACTGTACTAACGTTACTGCAGAAATTATGAAGTGACTATGCAAAATTGCAGAATATTTATTTTATGCTGCAATTTTGCTGAATTAAAAGATATATATATATATATATATATATATTGCAAAGCTGCTAAAAGTACCAATATTAGTACATGACAATCACAATGTATTACAATATATTTCAGAAGAGCATTTAATCAATTTAAAAGTTATAGTTAACATACATATAAAGAATGTATGTATGAATGTAGCATATAAAAGTGCCAAGCTGAATTACTAAGGAATTACTTTCACACAGTGAAGGCTAGCAACACAATAATTCTGAAATCTTCCTGGCCAGCATGTCCCAACTCAAATATTAAGTGCAGACTACCAAACATATTTGAGGGCACCACATATCGCCGGCCTAACAAGAAACCCTCGTAACTCCATTATTTTCAAATGTTTAAATTTTAGGCCTATCTTGTGGCAGTTTATGAACTACACGGTCTGGAAAAATCTAAGGTATAACAATCGATTGTAGCAATAACAATCAGTCAAAGAGGAATAATCCTAACTTCTGACTTGAATCTTTGGTCAGTAAACTACATAATGTAACACCTTTAAAAATTCCCCCTCAAATAAAATTCAAAGAACCATGTTATACATAGCTGCTTAGGATTTGTAACTATTACACAACTGCAGTGTCTGATACCATAAATAATTCGTACTACAGTTTTTTGTTCCTCCTGAAAAATTTCCATTAATGGAGTTACGAGGGTTTCTTACTAGGCCGACGATATACAATACTGGAGTTTTTGCATGTTTGAGGTCAAAAGCCGGGTCATAAGAGTGACACAGACGTGTGTGCCGAATGCCACATTACGTCTACGTGCAGTTTATCAGTAGTTTGGATTACTGGCAGAAAATCTGCACCGTAAGACCCTCAATTAGTTTTGTGAGTGTTAAATTGTGTGACGGTCCTATTTTATTGATACTTTTATATATAAAATAATGTAGTTTAGGTTAATTATGATGATTGATTGTAATGAAGGGGCCTTTATTGTCATATGTAACATCTTGCCATCCATTTTAACTTCAGTATTGATTGTGAGGGGTCTGTGGGATCCTATGATAGGCCAGTATAAAAACACTGGAAAATATGAATAT
>PNEQ01001426.1:0-19759 GCA_003012365.1 Medauroidea extradentata | reverse complement strand
TCAGAAAGGAAGAACTAAACAGCCCAATTTTGTGTTTTGAAACATTTTTTTAAAATACTCAACATCGCGGAATATGAAATTTAAACTTATATATAAAACAAACCATCTTTATTCTCGTATGGTAAAAAAAATAAATTGTGTATCATTAATACTTTAGTTAATAAACGATTGAGAATTGTTATGTGTTTTTGAAGTTTTGCGGTAGGGTCCACAGAACCCTTAAGGGCGAGTGTTAAGACAATTTTATTGTATTTTCAGTTTTTGAGCCATAACAATTTTTAAAATTGTATTATCGAAATGTTCTCTTCGACATAGCATATGATATGTTCTTGGTAAACTGCTTGACGTAAATAATAATGGAATGTTTAATTAATTTGTCATGCAGAATCATTGTAAGAGACTTATAAGTTTACTTTCAAGAATTCTCTTGCAATTATTCTGCATGACAAATTAATGAAAGATTCCATTATTATTTATGTCAAGTAGTTTATCAAGAATATTCCCTATGCTTTGTCGAAGAGAAAATTGGGGGAAACCATGGAAGCCTAAATCAGGATGGCCGGAGCCGGTAATCGAACCCGGGTTCTATCGAATGCGAGTTCAACGTTCACCTCGCTCAGTGTAAACATGCTGTAGTGCTATTGCATTGGCTGACGTGGTTTTATATGTGGGTGGTATGTAGCAAAGACCAACACAGGTTACTGTATTTTGGAGTTACGTCAGTCTGGAAAATTTGTTTTTGAAGGACCACAAAATAATACTTCAACGTGCTGCAATTTTAAAATTATAAAATTATAGTTTGGAGTGTACTTTCTTTTCTTAGATGAACGTATTGGAACATGTTTTAAACACGTTCAGAAGTTTAGAAATTTCACGTGGAAACAGATAAACGTAACTCACCACACCACAGTTCACACATAAGTTTTTTTTATTGCTGTTGTAGTTTTATTTTATTAAGTTCAACGGTCTATTGTGAAGCAATCTTTAATTAGAAGATTATATTGTATGTACTTACCAGAAACCAGAACACCAAGCGAGGCTATTAACGTCTAAAGGGAACCAAAACAACTTAAAATAGGGACAATATTATTAATACAGCTAACTCAACATTGAGACAAAGAGAAGTTTATACACACGACTGTCTGGCATAAAGATGACGTCATAGACGCCAGTCTACACTACATAACGATTGCGATACAGAAGAAAACAAACTGTTTTCTTGGACGAGCTATTCGCGGGGTGAAAACTGGAATAATTATTTAAATTTACAAAATTTTAGTATCCCGCGTTTTTAAAATGAACTGAAAAGTATAAAATAAACCCTCCTATAAAAATACTTGGAAGATTTAAAACGAAAAACGTGGGCCGCATTGGATAGATAATTGATGAATGAATAGGTCACCTACGTCACTCAATATTTTGTTGCACTGCATATGATATGAACTGTTCTGCGAGTTTTCTCAACCACAGCTACTCTCTATAAACTCCTTAGCCGCCCACGTTTTTTCGTTTTAAATATTACAAGTATTTCCACCTGGCTATAAATTCGGGACAATCTGTATGGGGTTATAAATCTGTATGGGGGTAGGAGAAAAGGTTTTTTATTGTAGTTAGTTTTAAAAACGTCGTATATTATTATTTTTTTCATTTAAATCATTACTTTCTGCTTTTTAGTATTTTGTGTGTAAAATTTTGCAATCGATTTTAAACATCTTGATGATATTATGACAGAGACATGTGTCAATTGTCAGGTTTATTTCAGTTCCTCTTCACCTGATCGTATTTAATATAGAAAATTGTTATACAGGATTATAGCGGGGCGGGGATGTTCTCATTCGAGAGGTGTGGGTGTAAAGTTTTGTTCTCCTCCACTGTCAATAGCCATCATGCGTTGGAACAGTGAGAAGTGTATGTGAACATGTACGAGAATTTTTTTCCCCCAAGGTTTGATGAATTTGACTTACGGAACATTTCGTTCCAACAAGACGGAGCAACGGCCCACACTTCAGGGGCATCGATGGCTGTTTTTAGGGAACACTTCCCGAAGAGCCTAATCTCAATAAGTGGCGATTTGAAGTGGCCAGCCCGCTCCACTGATTTGGCCCCTTGTAATTTTTTTTTTTTTTTTTTTTTGTTTTTGTGATTTTATATCCCTCGTTTGTGTCAACCGTCCAAGGACCCTACACGCCCTGAAGGCCAACATCCGGGCAGGGATTGCCAACTTACCCACTGCTATGCTGATAAGTGTCATGAGAAGCGCCAGAAATCGGCTTACTCAGCGAATTGGCAGTTACCTACCCGATTTGATTTTCAAAACTGTGTAAAACCAAACTTTAGACCTATATTACAAAAATTAAAATGGAAACTTTCTGATTCACATAATGGAATGGGTTTTATTGCCGTGTTAAGAAATGGAAGTTATGTTGCCGCACCGTGTACCTATCTACCAATAATACTAGCTTTGTTGCCTGTCTGTCTATTTGTCATCCTATGTCTAGATCTCGTCTCGTAGCGCACCGAATGACATTTGAGCCAAATGCTAACTGACCGCACAACTAACAGTGGCATTTATAATAACTTGTCCGTGTTCGTAGGTTGTTTCACGTTCGTTTTACGACTTTTTTAAACTTAATTATTTCCAATTGTGTTGAATTCAATACTATATTTTGTTGAAAACACTTCTATCACAGTAATGCTAAGTCTGTTATTTTACTTTAATGATGTGTGTTCCAAGAGCAAGCTGAGTTCATTTCCTTATTAAATTTTTGTATATTTTCCCGATCGTGTTCGGCCAGGCTGGATTTTTAAATTTGGCCCTCCTTTGTATTCATCGTACGTGTTTATGCTTTCACACTTGCAGGGTATTTGACAAACGCAGCTCTGGGTTTGTAGTTTGTTTGGAGCTGGTTTTTATGATAGTACTTTTCAGTGTAGCTCTTGGCTTTAAAACAGTTTGGTAGTTGCATTTATTGCTCACCCCCTTCCTTTCTGAGATACCAAGAACAAATGCAAACATGATAAGGCCGAATGTTTAGCCGTTCTTTGGGGGACTAACGAGATATCTATGTTTTTCTTCGTTGTCTCCTGCGAAGTCTTGCATTTAGAGTGAAACGCTTAAAATATTATGATGGATATTCGCAATTGCAGCACCATGTCGTAGAAAACCAAGCTAGACAATAAAACAATTGAGGAAAACTAGTTAGGCTAATTCGTCTACCTAGTAACAATTACGAAAAAAATATTAAATGTAAATACCTACTTCCTTGCCACTACATACTAACAACCTCTTGTACGACAGCTATATGCGTTTACAGTATTTCAATTTCTTTCTCCGTTTATTTGAAATATGTTTTAAATACCCACTAGGATTCCCACACGTGAAAATAATGTCACAATTACATGTTTGCTTAAAAAGGTTAAAATTAGCTTATTATAACAAACAAAAAAAACTGTCGTGAAATAAATTTACTACTAACTCACCAGTTTCACCAACAATAAGGCACAGAATTAAATTTAGTTTTTCAGCCTTGTCGCGTCCGCGACGCGAATATAATATGCGAAATTCGCGTCGCGTCTACCATTTTTATTGCGCTGACGTCACAGACGCATCGATGCTGATGGTCTGGCAAGTTATTTTATTCGCGTCGCACCCATCGTGATGGGTAGGCCTGCGTCGCGCTGTTGTGGTTCCACCATCGCTATCGAAGAACATCATCGCTGTGGCGGCAGTCTGTATATTCATGCAGTTGGTTAGGGAGTGTGGCACTACGCTGCGCAACCAGTATGTTTTGTACACCCGTCTACGTGAGCTTAACAGTAGAACATAAAAACATTTATACTCCTGGGGTGTATTGTTACCCAGCTGCGTTACGTTTCAACGTTTCATGGCAGTTCATGTTTCATTCTTTTCATTGTTCAAAGGAATGGTCCATTATTGTGGTGCTTGGCTACCTGTTATCACCGACTCGCATTTTATGTCTGGAACTGTACACAAATGCCACAGAATGATGGCCTGATTACCTCACTGTGTAAATTATCGTAAAGCTATGCGTATAAAACACGTCATTTGTTATACATTTCAAACAACCCATTCATTCTTTCGTATTGAAGCGAGTAGTTTAGTAGCAATACTTGATTATTACGTCTTGAATCTACGTTTGACTGTTTATGTACCGTCTCTACGGTTACTTGAAAAAAAATTGGTGTTAGGCTGGTAGAAAGAACTGTACTGAAACTTTGCTTGCTTGTAATTTTGTATTTTACAGTCTATACTACTTAAAAAAAAGCAATATTATTAATTTGTTACATTGTATTTGTGTTTAGTTTCTAGTAATTATATTACCTTATATACCAGAAAGTGTTTTTGTATCTCACCGTGTATAAATAATTTTGAGGATTCAGTTAAAACATAATATTTTTCATCTTTTAATCCACCCACGTTACTTGCATCCAACCTTGGGAAGGAAAAAAAAAACTCAAGTCGGCTATGACATGTGAAATAATTTGCAGAAAAGGGTGTACCAGTATTTAGATTTAAGGAATGCAGAGGTGGAAAACACATTTTAGACCTTTCATGCTCTTAATGGATGAATTTCTGTAAATTTTCATATCTCGTTGATTTTGAAAGAAATCCTTGTAAACGAACTTTGCCTTCCCTCCCCCCTTTTTATTCATCTTTTTAGCATCGGATTCCAGAAAATTCTAAAATAACTTTTTTTATGTAATATATACCCTTAAATTATCATAAGTTTTGAGAAATATTGAGGATTCTATGGAAAAATTTTTACGTCTCTTCATCCCCTTAAATTATTCTGTCATGCCTATATTTTCTGGTCCAGTAATTTGTAGTGTAAGTTGACGTATGAGTATGAGTGTTGTTGACGTTTTTTTAAGTGTATATTTATTTACGAGAAGTTTATAGGGCGTAACTCAAGTCATTTGGAGCTATGGTAAATATGCCACATAAACTTAAGTTTTTTACTTCTAGTATTTACAGAGTAAGTGGAATGATTTTATATATGAGAAATTAACTTTCACATTTTAAGAAAACTGAATTACAGCTGTCCATAAACATTGAGCCGTAACATGTTTTTTTTTTTTTTTTTTCAATACACGTTCTAAAATGTTTCCGTGTAGCTTCTTCCGTACTCTGGCCGTATGCTTCCTCATACTCGCAGCTGCGCAAAGAAAGCTTTGACTTATGTAAACAGTTCAAATTTATTTTACTAATTGTGTTCCAAGGGACTTACGAAAACTGGCCTGTAAACAGAAATAACTCTTCGGGAATCATTCATTGCAGAGATTAGTTATTAGTCATTAATGTTGCCAGAATTCCTTGGGGAATGTTTACTGATTCTATATAGTTTGGTCGATATTTGCTAATTGGTAGTTTGGTCCATGTATTTGGTACATATCATTACATACATAGCTAAAATTTTACTATATGTACCGCAGGGTATACCTAGCAAAGGTACAGTATAAACGAAAAACTAAATTTTACGTTTTGGGGTTACGTACTTCTAAGCAGAAAATAGGGTCACAAAGTTAAGTATATGTTATTGCTAGAGGCTCGAGTATTTCGCGTATTCATCTGGCAATAGCCTAGACTTCTCAGTTCTATACGTGTACCGGCTGAAGCCTAATATCCAATGGCTAGAGCCACGATTTTATGGCGAAAAGATTTTAGCATCATTTGGTTTCGATGCGTCATGTGCACACCTGCAGCTCTGCTACATCGTCTGTGGTTGGATGATTTTACTCTCACTTGCCTTGGCAAATTATAGACGTAGAGATTCACAATAATCGTATTCTGATTGGTGCAGTAAAATGAGAAACGTGTATTAACAAAGACACGCTGCCAACAACCTTGAAACAGAACTGCCGATGTGCACGTGAGTCACTGAAACAAAGTGGGGCAAAAATCTTTTCGCGACAAAATCGTGGCCCTAAAATGTCTTCTAACAGTATATACGTGTAGCACGTGATATCCCCACGACTTGTTTCCTTATTTATAACTGGCTTGCAGTCGTCAAATGTGTGTTAAAACCGCTCTCGTCTAATCACAGGAGGAGGAGGAGTGAAGTATACGTTATCGACGTTCAACCTGACCTAGAACCAATACGCGAAATAATCGTGCCTGTGTTTATTGCTTATAATTCTGAATTATAAGTGTTTAAAAAATATGTAATCGATTTCGTATCTATCTGATATCTTCGGGTACTGAACGGAAACGGGTTATTATAAATTAATAGGTATGTCAATGCGATGTTGTTTTAGAACCCGTGAATTGGATGTTAGTAGAAACTGTAACCACGCCCACCAGGGCTAGTAATGTTAAGAACAAAATTGCACTGGTCACTCCTGTTTTCGTGGGTGAGTGCAATTTATTAGGGCCTAAAGATACATTAACACTATCAGACAGCTTACATATAACAGATTACTTTTGATTAAGAGATACGCAAAATTCTGCGAAAGAAACCAGGAACATTGTTTCTTGTGAAAGTCAGAGGAAGTTATTGAGTAACGATAATGTGACGTCAAGATTAGCTCTGATTAGCAATCATGTCACACACAGACATGCGTTTTTTTTTTTCATCGAAAATTAGTTCCTATGAGTCCTGTGGTGGAATTTGTGCGCGTAGTGTAAGATAGCGCGGTTCGGTTTCTTGCGTCAGCAGCAAGCGAGGTTGTGGAATAGTATCACGCAGGACTCGCATTTGGGGGGACTCAGGTTCGGTTGTCAGTTCCGGCCATCTTTATTTCGGTTTTCCATGGTTTCTCGAGATCGCTCCAGGCTAATGCTGGGATGGTTATTTAACAAAGGCAATGATTAATTAACCTCCCCGTCCGTGTCGTTTCGTCAAATTGTGTATCACCATCATTAATGACGTGGCTCTACCTTTTCTTGCTAGCTCTAAAAAATCTGCAAATCGTTTGTATTCGGTTACAGGCAGTATTGTTGATGCACAGAAATTTCCTTCGCTATAGCAAAATAGAGGTTCAGCAGCTACAAAAGAGCTTCCTTTTCAACGCTAAAATATATGTCAATTTTAACGTATAGTCATTAGTTCTTATTCAACGTATAGCAGGAAAATATAACTCTAACCCGAAATACCTACCCCGAACGATATAACCGAAAAACATAGGCAGGAAATATAACCTGAAAAATGTTTTTTCTGTTTGAACTTTCGGGGTAGGTATTTCGGATTAGAGTTTTCTGGTTATTTTTTTTCGGTGTAGGTTTTAAGAGTTGTTATGTATTGTAAAAAAAAAGTACAGAGTATTGTGCCTGGGTGGACATGTTTTACGCGTTTGAGGCCTAGAAATGCGGAAGCGGTTAAGGACGACAAAACATGAGCATGACGCCTCCCCATAGCCTCTATAGGCACAAGTCACTGAACTGGCGCTCATGCAGTCTTCTCGCCGACATCTCGCCTTTATCAGTTATGAAGTGGTGACCCTATAATTTTATGGCATAATATTAAAGCTAAATGTGTATTGTACACACCTATACATTTTATAAGATTCTGCGCCAGTATTCCGTTCCTACAAACATCACTCATGCGCGACGAACAGTTTTCGAGTAATCTTATAACGGTCAAAGCTATGCACAGCGCTCGGTGGCAGTAGCAGGCGGCCACCTTAAGTAGTTAAGTCAACTGCAAGAATATAACTTTTTATGTTCGCCATCAGATAAAGTAAAATGCAATTCTCAAGTTCCAGTAACTCGTTTTTCATCATCACAAGATCATAAAACTCGTTTTGTGCTTCGATATTTCGGACAATTTGCATACGGCTTCACTCCACTGTTTTTTAATTATGTCTAGTTTACATTTTTTTGGTGCCACTTCGCGCATAACGTGTGCTAGCATCAGCTTACTCGGCTGTCTCTAGCAGGGTTCAGCAAGAGCACGGGTGTCCACAAGAGGGGATCATTGCGCAAGTTGCGCACTTAAAACTTTTTTTTTGAGGGGGGGGGGGGAGATTTTTTTTCAAGAATACATTGTTTAGTCGTAAACGAAAAATGTTTTCATGTTTGTACAAGTGCTATTTTTGTATTACCTACAAAGTAGGCTAGTAAAAACCATTCCAGTTGTATTTGTTTACGATTGTTTTTGCGAAATGGTAGCCTAAATATCTCTCCAGTACTGAAGTGTAACTCGTAGTAAATTTGTTTTTTGAGTTTTTGGAAGGATTTTTTTGGGGGGGGGGGATGGGCACCCCTGACCAAGAGTTCATCGAGATGTCGACTGTGTTAGCTCTCGTCCCTTTGGACGGAGGTAGTCACACCGTTTGGTTTCCATGCCTCATGTTGACACCCGCAACTCTGTTTCATGGTCAGTGATTGGACGTTTTAACTGTCACACGTCTTGAGGTTCTACTGACAAATCACAGACGTATTGCGTTACAGTAGCCTGATTGTTATTGGTGCAGTCAAATGAGGGACGTGTCTGAACAATGACACGCTGACAATAGCCGTGAAGCAGAACTGCCGAGGTGCACGCGAGACACTATAACAAAATGTTGCAAAAATTCGCGACAAAATCGTGGCTCTGTATATAAAATTTGCTGAAACTGTAATAGTGGTATGATTGTACGATTTTGCTGTCTTCGGATAGTCCCGTTATCAAATCTTGTCACGTACAGTAATAGTTTAAACCAAAATTCAATTTTGAATTTTTTTCATTTCTTAACTTGTACAATATTGTAAATGCTACGTAAATATATTGCGACACAGTCGTTATGTTGGCGTGCCAGTTTAGGCAGACTTTGGACGAAACCTAAGCAAACAACCTTGTATACTTTTTATATTGGTATGTACTTGTTTTAATCAAAAAAATTGTAAAATAAAATTAACTGCAGGGAAAATAGACTGCAAAATCATTCTTAACTGGCATTTAATTGCCAAACGCCATAGGCATTAACGTAAACCTAACAGAAAATAATTTCTTTCGGTCCAAAAATTTGTATTTAAGAATTCATGACATCGTCAACTTCAAGTCTATAGTGTCGTATATATCTCTTAAAACAGTACTTTTTTTTCTTCTTCACATTTTTGACAATTATTTGCTGGTGTAACATGTTATATTTCCTGGTTTAAAGCTTGCACGGTAACTTCTGTCGTACAAACACTGCTTTGTAATAAATATTGTATGTATGTATGTATGTATGTATGTATGTATGTATGTATGTATGTATGTATGTATGTATGTATGTATATAAATATATACATTTTTTTCTAGTCTTTTCAAATACTTTTGACGATGCACTGAATTAATTTTTGCTGCATACGTATATGTCAGCGTTTCAGATCTTTTTAACAAAACAAACTTCATCGAAATACATTATGTAGTTCACACATGTTCTAGTAATTATAATTTATTGGTTTGTGGACATACGCCATTGCTCATGTGTGGCGTATGTCCACAGACCAATAAATTGTAAACTCCCATTGCAACACACATTTAAAAATCCCAACATGTTCTAGCACACATTGCACAAACATATTCTATCGAGGCTACTGTTTCGCATTTATAGAGACGCAGTTTTGCTCACAATACGAGCTATTCCTAGACTAGATACGGGGAAGATTGACTTTCATGTTCAGTGCATGTCGGCAACAGCGCAGGAGTTGTCGTCAGAACTGTCAAAGTCACGTGGCCGAGCTGTGACGCAAGCGTTCTTTTCCGTCTTATTTTTTTTTACAGGAGGTACATACATGCATGGGACATTGTTTTGCATGACTCAAATGCATTATGGCAATAGGACTAGATCGACCAGACTTAAGAGTGTAGTAAAAGTTCAAATCACGTATTTGTATGAGTTGTGTGCTTACCTCCAACTAATGCCACATGTTTTTGACAGTTCTGGTTAAAAGAATAGCATCTTATTGTTGTGACTCAGAAAGGTGTAACTGTGGCACGACGTTCAACCTCATGGTTTCTCTTAAGATTGCGTGGTATATAATTCAGCGGTAAAAGCATCAGTTCAGAAATGTAGGTTTCTCGAAGCCAATTTGCAAAAATAAAAAACAGAAATCTTAGACAATAGTTTTTGCCAACTTTCTAAGGAAAAATTTTACTCTAGTAACGTATATCTGAAGAACAATCTCTGACGCCGAAGTGTCGAACATTTAATTGCGGCGCAAGAGATCACGCTCAACAAATGCATCATTCTGGATAAATGTATGCTCATAAAGTTTGCAAATATAATTATCAAGGATTGATACTTTTCAGGTTTTCTATACTGAGTTTCAAAAAGTGTACATCTCAATTGAAGAATTCAGCGCTTATTTATCAACCACGCCATCTTAAGCTTTCGTTATAGTGACGTCTAACTATGGTATTGGATACTACATCTGAGTTGACAATGTCTGATATGAACGAGCAGCATATGCAATTAGTCATTAATTTCACTTTTCGTACTTGGTTTACGAATTGATATGTATGGTATAGGTATAGCATTAATTTACTTCAAATGAATTTTTTTAAATGCTAGAGAAGGAACTGTCCGTTATTTTATACGAGATTCATACTGGTAACTCATTTAAAAAATTAGATATGGATAGCTAAGAACATTTTATGTTAAAAATCTTACAGGCCGACATTTTTGCGTAACCTACTTTATTATTATTAATCCGCTTTGCACGTGCTGACATAATACTTATGTTTTTATAAGACCAGCACCTGCACACAACACGACTGATGCACAGAAAATCAATCAGTTAGACCTGCAGCGAAAGTAACTGACGTAACTTCAGGCGCGATTAAGAATTTAGCTGTCACTTTTTTTTTTTTTCGCGTCACACATCTGAACAGTTGGTCGACGTAGTTGCTTTTAAATGCCCGCGGTTTAGCGTTGTAAACGGGGTTTACTTTGTTTTGTTTTTGTCGGGAGGAGATTCCGACGACCTTGAGAGGTCTAGGAAAATAACAAAGTGTGTTCCGTCGTCTCACCTGGGCGGTAGTGTAGGCGATGGTGGAGTTGTTGATGTCGGAGACCGAGGCTGCGGCGAACAAGGTCCGGCCGACTCCACACGACCAGCACGACGCAGACGACCACCGTCACCAGCCACCGCCGGTCGACGGACGGATTGTCATCCCCGACGACGCCTCCTCCGCTTTCTTTCGCCATGACGCCACCCAGTCGACTACAGCTGCTCGCTACCGTGCTGGCTTCACACCAGTCCGCGTGATTCCCCCGTGCCCTTCCCCTACTTCCCCGGCGGGACTGTTTTTCCTGCTTAGTTCCGAGAAGCATCGGAGTGCTCTGACAGACTCCGCGACGCTGCCAATTGTTTTATGCGCTCCCTTGCACCAGGAGTTTGGACCTGAGGAGCAGAAGATAACGTGTTGGGCCTCGTCCAGCTGTACCCACAAGCGACCCTCCACATCCCACGACCTGTAGCAGATTGATCGCCGGCCAGTCCGCGGGTCACAGGATCGCGACGTGACGCCGACCACGTTGGACGTCCCTCCCCCAGGCCACGCGTAACAACGACACAAGTGCCTCGCAGTACCGCGCGCGGCCTTTTAAAATTGCCGGATGACTAAGCTTTGGATGATGGGAGGGGGAAGAGGTGGGGATTGCGTTGCTATCGTGTCTGCGTGGTGGTGGGAGGCAGCTGAGTTACGACGATGTTTAGGAGCGACTCCGACACGTAAACAAAGGTGCAAGGTTGCTTGGTCAGTCGGTGCAGTAATATTCTTATTTGCTGCGAAATAGACTACTTTACTGCACGTTAAATGACTACATTTAATTTTTGGACCGGGAGGGAGGGGGGTTAAATTTTCTTAAAGTATTTTCGGTTTTAAAAAATGTAAATTTATAATAATTTGATTGGGATTGTACCTATAACTACAGCAGTAATTTTGTATGAAACAGAATAAATCAAAATTCCTGTATAATTACCACTAAGAGATACAATGCGCACTTTTTTTCGTTTTAAATGTAAAACATTTTGAATTGAACATAGTGAAACATTTTTTTTTTTCCGAGGAGACGAGGCAATCTGCCTCTCGAGGCTACGTGTTTTGTGTAAATCTGAGACATCTCTGATTTGTTCTAGTTTGTCGAGTTTATGGCCTATTTAACTCTTTTTTTGTTGGTTATGAGTTCGAATTGTTATGATATGGCCGGACAGCGAGAGAAGTTCGAGCTGCAATTAGGCCAGCGTTGGGAAACCACGGAAGACAGCAACTTACCTCACCCCACTCGTAGTGGGGCAATAATGAGAACAAGCTCGCCGATATATGGCACTGTTACCAAGTAAACAAGGTCTGTCGTCCGCCCTCTTCCGATCAACAGGCCAGTTCTCTGGGGCTCGTGGATCGAGTCCCGGCGGGGGCGTGCTCGTCCGTCGATGCCGTCTACCTCATCGAACCAGCTTTCGGTAAGGTCGTCAGATCTAATTATGTGGCAGCAACCCTCAAGTTAATATAATAATTCAGTAATCAGTAATATTGCGCTCCCCTCCTAAATTCATGTAATACTTTGTAAACGTCTTTGTATTCAGAGTACCTGCCATTGTAATAGAGTAAATGCCCGTTTAACTTAACTGTCTTAGTCATTTAACCCTAAATAATATCTAAATAAACGCACGGTGTAGTTACCATCTGAGTGAAACCCCCCAAATAGCATAAGTATCCACGTAAATAAACCCACAAGAGTGAGAAGTTTGTGACAGAATCCTCTTCGAACTCATAGTTTCGTGCTGTATAATTGTCTTCATATACTATTCAATACACAACAACTGTGTCTGTAACTTTTTTTTTTTTGGTTTATTTATGCGGTCGTGAGTACAGTACACGTCGCACTAATTAAGTTCTGTACAATTAGATTGCGGGGTATTACGTCATTACTTCAGACGAACACAAGTGTCTTAAGGCCATGCCAGGTTTTTTTTACATTGTAGCAAAAAACTGAAAACTTGTATGAAAAAATTCATGACAAAGCGCAGTCATACTATGCATACTATGTAGGTGTTTTATAAAATAATGCGCCGTTAGTTCGCAAAAATATTTTGAATGATTTTGGTTTATTTTTATAACAAAATTGGCGATAATTTCTGAAAAACTGTGAGGTTGATTGATGCCAAAAAAAAGTACAAATTATGATATACCGTAAGCGGGGTGATTTTCAGACATTAAATAATAATAATAATGTTTGCATATATAACAGTTTTGAGTAATTAAATTTACTTGTGAAATGTTCCAAATAATAACTTTCCACGTGAAATTTAACTAATATTTTTCTCCCAGTTGACATGCATAAAAAATTAATGTTGTAAAACTGCCCCAAAGTCTTCCCACGGCCCATAGTGACCTCCCCTCCCCCCCTACTTCCAGTATTTGTAACAAAAATGCAGGGATTATTCGATATGAAAATTACGTTGCTTTAAAAAAATATTTTCAAAACCACTGTAAAACTACCGGGCATGGCCTTAAGTAAAATATTTTACCTTAAGGGGGAGTGTTAGACAATTTTATTGTATTGTTGGTTTTTTAGCCATAGCATTTAGGCCTATTCGAATTGTATTATCAAAATTTTCTCTTCGACAAAGCATAGAATGTATTCTTGGTAAACTGCTTTGACATAAATAATAATGTAATCTTTCATTAATTTGTCTTACAGAATCATTGTAAGAGAATTCTTGAAAGTTAACCTTGCAATGATTCTGCTCGACAAATTTAATGAAAGATTCCATTGTTATTTATGTAAAGCAGTTTACCAAGAATGTCCCATTCTTTGTCGAAGAGAAAATTGTGATAATACAATTTTAATTATTGTTGTGGCTCAAAAACTGAAAATACAGTAAAATTGTGCATGAGTCCCTCGTGATGGTTAATTTGCGGTAACAGTTTCTGTTTGGAAGGAAGTAGACTATAGCCATCGATGTAATTTCTTTAACGTGCATACAAACCGAATTAGTTTTGTGAAATACCGTTGAGATCCGCCATTGGAGTGCTACTTCGTCTTTTAGAACCAAGAGTGAAACAAGAAATGATAATAATAAAGGAAAAAAGAAGTAGAACCGGCTGCAGCATTAAACATAAGACTGTTCAATCACTGTAGTCAACACATATATAACAAAATAAAATATGTAAAAATCTCAAAAAATGCAAATAAAAGAGAAGTAAAAGTTCAAACACACCAATATATTAAACAGAATGACCCAGCAGCGACGTCACAGACTCAAGACTAGACGAAACAACGCTGAAGAAACAGAACACAGTAGATTTTCTCAGACGAACTAGCTGCGACGTTTCGAGAGCTGATATGTCCTCCCGTCTTCAAGGGGACTGAGGTTAAAAACTGGAGCAACATTAGGCAGTATGCATAACTTTGTTTTCGTCTTAGTTATTGTCTGTGCTGCCTTGATTTCGGCGTCCTGAGTTTTGTCAGTTTTCTGACTTTTTCGCATGTTTACTTGTTTTGAACTTTTACTTCTCGTTTATTTGCATTTTATGTGATTTGACACAATTCCCCTAGGGATTTTTTACGTTCTTTTTTTTTTTTTTATGTATCTGTTGCTGCAGGCAATTAAGCTATTTTCTTAATTGGTTTTTCTTTTTCTTTTTTTCACTGTCGACTGTCTACGACGACAGCACTGCAATGGCGTATGTTCACAATATTTCACAAAATCTTAATTACCTCTGTTGCCAGAATCTTTCAAAGACATCAGGGCTGAATTAACTTACGTGTTATGCTACACGTGTGTTAGATATGCCTTCTCCGTCCATCTGCTGTCGTAGTTTGATATGCTAGCCGTACTACCACAATACCTGCTGTACTGCACCAACCTTGTACAGAAATTGCAGCTAAAGCCATTTTTTTTCTGCCGCTATAAGCTATAACTATGTATCTATGTATAGGTCGTTCGGGATAAAGTGAGCACTAAAAGTTCAACCTTTGGAAAATATCACTAGCCGTTATTGCGTATAATTCAACATTGCCAATGGTTACCTTATTGCTTGTATGGTTGGCAGCGAAACTACGCACTATAATTCTATGTATTTTCCTATTTAAATATAGCCATACTGAAACAAAAGCTACCGAAATCGACGTAATTGTATTTTATTTAAGTAATAAATTTTTTATCCAACTGTGTGGATCCTTACACTCGCAATCATCAAGTGAAGTGTCCAGAGAGGCTGGGCATATTACATCGTTAGTCTTTATGTACGGAAAGATACTAATTGGCTGAAAATATAACTTTAGCATGTTTTTTTTTTGAGTGCTCACTTTATCCTGAACTTGTTCTCCATATATTATTTTGCTCTTGACAATAAGAGACATGTCAGAATCCGTTGTCTCCATTCTTAGTGAATTTAGAAGAAGACAACATAGACCTTAGTTGGTGTTTTTTTGGATAGGTTGCTTCAGATTTTTTATAATCGTAGCCAACTTTTTTTTTATCTTGTTAGGTTTAGATGTTGGGATTTGAAGTGCCATTAAGTTCCAACTTTCTGGTTTAATACTGGAAAGAAAAAAAAAACTTTGCGCATACATTTTGTTTACTGAAGAGAAATATTGCCGTCCATATAAGTTGGCTGCCTGTCCAAGCCACCGAGCGGCATCTTATTGTTACGAAATGATTGTGAATGTTTACATTTTAAAATTGTTCTTACTTTACTATATATGCTTGGCTGATGTGTTCCGTTTATTTAAACATTTACGTTACCATTTGCTCAGAATGTTGAAATGTTTAAGAAATATTAATTTTATTTCCGCCGTACTGTACATGAACATTGCAAGCGTTTCGGAAATAATTTTAATGGATGTCAATAATATATTTTCAGTGATTAATTTTTTGATTGTAAATTAAATCAATCTTAAATAAACATTGTTTATTTGTATGATGCTATGAGTAGTAGAAAATTTTAATTGTTCAACGTGTTAGGATTCTTCTTATTCTTCTTTTGTAGCTATATGTTCACTATCAGTAACTTCCTGTTAACTTACGTCAATGACGGTATGTAATTTTATAACAATAAAGTTGATATTACTGGAAACCGTTGGTTTTTGTAACAAAGTGTTCAATTCCTGATTTTGTCTCATTTATCTCTACTATTATTGTATGTTTTTTTTGTTATTAATTTGCCTATGTATTTGTGATGGAATGTTACCTGTAATGTTTAATGGTTGAAGGTTATTTAGTCAGATTACATTTACGTGTTTTCTTGCGTAATAAAATATCGCCGCATGTAAGGCATCTATCGTGTTCCAGCTCGAACATTGTCAACTAAGAGACCAGCACATGGAAGGCACTCATATGGCGGTGCACCTAGGGATATCCTAGTCGTTTGTGACCTAGGGTTACACTTATGACATTTACGGGTTTCCTCATCAAAGACATTTCACTGAATTTTTTTTTCACCCTTGAATAATATATTGGAAGTCAACACAGACACTTCACTTATAAGGTGGAGAACGCATATATATATATATATATATATATATATATATATATATTCTCAAATATATAGAGGAAGGGCAGTAAAACCGATACACCGTTTTGTTTTTGGGCTCTAATCTTGAACTGATGCAAACATACATTCTCAGTATAAATCTCAAATTCTTGTATTTTTCGCATTATCTGATACAGTAATGTAGTTTTGATAGTGATGCGATTTTTTTTTGTGGAAATAGACTTTTAGTGCAAGAAAGCAAAATGCGAGTCTAAGAAATTGGTCACTAAAACCGACATACCACCAGAAATAATTAATAAACGACTACATAAATTAAAAACACCGCAAAACATGTAGTAAATATTATACTTAATTAACTTCAAATGATAAGTTCAATTTCTAATATGGTTACAAAATATGACTGGCGCTCATAAATATGTTGACAAAAATCACAAACATACTCGTCGTTTTCGGCACCGCATCACTCACTGTGTGCCCAGCCTTGACATGAGAGGCATTGGACCCACTCCTCCCCATGAGTATATTGGGAAATACAATTCGCCATGAGATGAACCTCCTCCACTTGAATTGTCTTCTCTGTTACCTTCGATGATCCGCCTTCTTGCAGGTCTTATATTTCCAGTAACAGCAAACAAAGATTTGACAACTCTTGCACATGTAGTTTGACCACTCGGCCAACAGATGGTGTGCTCAGCTAAGTTTTTGAAAAATGTCGCTTAGCTGGTTGATGCATAACGCCGCCGTCCAGTTGAGCTTTCACCAATGTCACGTCTCAAAAACGACCCTAACCTTGAACTGAGCCACAACGTAATCCACGATGTGCAGCACTACCCCGACTTCTTTGTGCTTTTGTGGCTTGCTTCTTTAATCGTTGCTCTTATGGCATTCATATATCGAGAAGATGTAATTACTTTCGATACAGAGGATTTACGGCCCCTGGTGGAAATTTTGTTTCTCTTCAAAGAAACATGAGAAATGTCAAATGGCCTGGTGTCGCACGATGTACAGGGCTACTATCATCTGTTGTTGTTGTTGTTGGCGGAGTTGTCTCACAACGTGAATCTGTTTCACAGTGTTGTGAACCTGAGTCGAGGTGAGAATATGTAATAGGTATTTTACATTTTGTATTTTATATTTTATGTTTTATATTTATAACGGGCCATGTGAAACAAATAAATACAGTTAGTTCATATTTTATTTGGTCAAGGCGACTAGACATAGTTAACGCGAAACGTCACATTTTATTGTTGAAGAACCAGTAACGTTAAAAATACAAATTAATTTGTTTATGAATCCTTGAAACCTATACAGTAACATATTATGGCATTTAATTTCCTCACCACCTCTTAGTTCGATCAATATGCACTAAACATTCAAACGACAATAACTTTCAAACTTCACATGACACACACTGTACTGCTACGGCGAAAACATACAACAAAAATGGTCGCAGTGTGCTTTAGATACGTTTATAAGTCTGGACGACGTAGTTAATGGTCGAGCGGTAAAGTACAGCACCATCCAGTTTACAAAGCAGGGGTGTGTCGATGTACAGACGTTTGTTGGTTTAACTGCCTTTCCCTATTCTATATTGGAAGACAACACAGTAGGTGTTGAGTAAGGTTTCAGTATTTTTGAGAACAGCATAATAAAATCACAGGAAATGCAGGCAACCAACCTAGAAAAGTCCAAGTAACTTAACATTTACACACACATGTTGCCAGTTAAACTTAAATATGAAAATGTTGGGCTTGTAACATATACTCGAATACTTTAATTCACTGTACGAACCAAATATATAAGACTGCACATAAGTGAAGTAAATATTTCATGAAATATCTCGTCTTGTTAAAAAGCCGGATATTTTTGAATCCGACTGGACGCAAAAAAAAATTAAAATGAGAACATATCCTCATTTTACCAGACGTCTGCTAACCATGGGTGCGCCTCAATCTATAATTTGTCATGGAGCCCAAACGTTGAGATTTTGCGAATTAATTTCATCTTGAGTGGTTTTTAATCCTGCTATTCTCGAGTGAACGTAATTTCGAAACGAAATAATTCTCTTCAGAATGTTTAAAACACCGTTGGTGCAGTGGCTACACCACTCGTCTCCCACCGAGGCGGTCCGAGTTCGATTCCTTATATTTCTCTCAAGTGGGAAACGTGGCGAAATACACGCTGGCACGCGTGTTTTCTCGGTTTCTTCCATTTCCACTGCATTTTGCATTTCGTCTCTTCGTGTCAACCTTCCGGGGTCGCAGAATCCTACATGCGTCCAGTTAAAAATTGTACGGGTGTTATTCCCTCCACATACGCTATTTATTCACAATCCTAATTATTACTCATGTATAGTGGTATAATCTTGAAATTGTTTTTAAAAATAAAATTTCACAATGTTTTTTAAATAGTTAAGCTGAAATAAAGTGTACGGTAGGTATATGTTACACATTAAGGGTTACATGTACCCGTAATTATAATGCTGATTGAATTCTGTTTCATAACTAAGCCCTATTGTAGAGCGGGCGAAAAGGTTTAGTAATTTTAATTAAAGTAAGCCATATACGCATGCCTCCTATATAGTCCCTGTAGGGTCAACCGACCGTACAGCGTGATATACCGTAATATCGCGATAAGTCACGTTGAGGGCTTCACAAAATTGGATAGGCCCGTACATTTAGTTCTCTAGATTACCAACAGAGAGCAGGCGTGTGTAGTTTTAGCAATAAGTGGCCAGTGTATCACATACAAGATCACAGTTAAAATGTTTCACGAAGTAGGGTAGGTTTACATATTCCTTTTTTCCCCTTTGCTTCTTACGTTTGCTGTTTACGTTAACAAAAAAAAACCCTACTCAGAAGACACTATGACCATAGACACGAAAACAATACTTGCTAAATTCAAATCATTCTTTTTTTGTTGATAAACGAAATGTGTACACTGAACCGTGAACCATTTCTTTGTTTGATATATACTGTCGCGTCTAAAGGCACGATAGAAATGTTTTACCAATTGTTTGATAGCTTTGCGTGCAAATATTATGTATGAGATAAATTATACGAAAAGGTCTTGTGCTTGTATCAACAAATATACATATGGCCGGGATCGACCAGCCTTACAGAAATTAGCCAGCTATAGGTGATTCGGAATAAAGTGAACACTCAAAAAAGCCCTGATTAATTTCTATTTCCTGCCAGTTTATATCTTTCCGCCGATGTAAACACAAATAATGCCACGTGCTTTTATTTACATAGGGTCGTGCAATGTTTACAACTACATTAAACTGCTCCGATAAATTTTAGCTACAATATCTACTCATTAAATGCACG
>PNEQ01001425.1:32073-90895 GCA_003012365.1 Medauroidea extradentata | reverse complement strand
ATATGAAGCAACCACTAACAAGGGAACCATGGTCAGGCGAAATAGAGAAGACCTACGAAGTACAGGCAACAGAAACGATACAAGCACAGAAGAGCAAGCACTTTCACCAAATGACTCAGAGCAGAATGACCACCAGGTGAGCGGAGAGACAGAAGAGTATGGGCAGCAGGGCTTCCGAGGGTTCCCTGCCCAAACAGAACAACACTCAAACAATTCCAGTGCAAGGACACAACCAGAAACATCCCGAATCACACAACGAGGCCGCCCGATAAGGACACCAACACGCTACCTAGAGTAGAGACCTTGAGAACATAACCTAAAGTCAGAAGAGGGAAGATGTTGTGTATTATTGTGTATATAGTAGGCAGAATAACGTTTACATAGGCAGTAGGGAATAGCACGGCAGGTTGGCAGGACAACAAGTGAGAGGCAGTATGTGATATGGCGCGGGACCAGAACAACACAAAACAGTAGGCGTACATAAATCACACACAAACATTTTCTTCGCACTGTTACGATATTTTGCAGGCTACGCTACCTTTCTCTGGCAGCTAGCTTTCTCTAGTGTGCCACCATTAGCCACCCTAGAAAGCTGGACTAGCCAGTAAAATACTGCAATTACACAACTGTGTGAAAAATATAGGTCTATCTGTTTGTATTTTTGAAAACATTCTTACCTATACTGTACGTACAATGCTGTACATACTTCCACATTTTTCCTCATCCTTACTATACTATAAACTGTTCTTTGAGTAATTAATTTATTCTTGTAAAATGTAATACAGAACTAAAATATAGCACAGACGTAAAACAAATTTAATATATTTAATGTAGAAACTTGTTCTAAAGAGGAAATTTTTTTCTTCA
This sequence comes from Medauroidea extradentata, assembly GCA_003012365.1. Classification (NCBI taxonomy): domain Eukaryota; kingdom Metazoa; phylum Arthropoda; class Insecta; order Phasmatodea; family Phasmatidae; genus Medauroidea; species Medauroidea extradentata. The sequence continues at coordinate 90,028 of PNEQ01001425.1, read as the reverse complement.
CAAAACATTTAATTTATTTATAAAAATATAAAAATGTGGGCAGAAGTGCTTATACTGTTATTAACAATACTTACAGAATGGTACACTAACAAACTATTGATTATAAAGATCCTCAACAGGTAGTATTGTTTAACAAAGTCCTCTGCCTCAGCAGCTGAGTAAGGCACTCGGTTGATGAGCAAGTATGATCACAATAAAACATGTACTGGTTGGATGGCATGCTAGGAGGGGACCCAATGAACCCCACAGAGCAAACTCCTGCCCTTTGACAGCTGTGTGTAAGTTGCTTATAGGAAAGGTGTAGTTGCTGATCGCCAAGTGAGAGTGAGGCAGCGAGGAAGACGATAGCTCAGTCACTATAATAGGGATTGCCATGCCCTGGGCAGTGAGCAGCCAGAGTTTTATGACAGAATTTAACTGTGGGAGATGGTGATTTGCAGGGGAAGCCAGTGGAATCCAGCAGGGTGTTGACAGGAAACTTACAAAAACCATCCAGGGTCAGTCAGTTAGCTAAGAAGAACTAGCTAAATTATTGTGAAGCTTAAGGATATTACAGATACATATACTGTATATAATTTAAGCCTAACACAATATTTATAATAACCTGTACACCTGTTCAATCAGGAAGGTTGTGTGCTTTACCGACCAGTACTGTGTTTTTAACTAGTCGAAGTGGTGTCCTGCTATGTCAAGCAGGGGTAACTTGTTTCACCCACCACTACACTTTGTTAAAAATTATTACATTTTACGAGTGTTTATGCCAGTGGTTCCCAACCGGTGGTCCGCGAAAGCTTTGTGAGTGGTCTGCGAGATAAGATGTCAATCAAGTTATTTTTATTGATTTCAAATGATTTCTAATATGTTTCAGAGAAATTTATTCACTTTACAGTTTAAATTTGTCGGCTATGTTCTGAGAGCATTTCTTCGGAAACACTGTTTACGGTGTTACATGATATTCACTACTAGTCACTAGTGAATATCATATAACACCGTAACTGACTACATTAATTTCCCCCTGTCATCGTATTCGTATTATATTACTGGTAACTAGAGAGTGTCACGCCACTAACGGCAGATAACATTTCCTGCAGGCCCAGAAACGAAATATTATCAGAAGATGAGGAATAACTATAGGCCTTTCGAAGGGGGAGGTGTTGTGTTTACATACGCAAGTCTCAGATCAGTTGCCAGCAATCATCTGTGCAGTGTGGCAGTCCATTATTTTTAGTGTTGTGTATTGTTCCCATGGCACAGAAGAGGAAATATGATAATGATTACATCAAATACGGATTCACCGCAATTGAAGTAAACAAAGAGGTAAGACCTCACTGTGTAATTTGTGCCGTGGTTCTTAGTAATGAAGCATTAAAACCTGCAAAACTAGAATGTAATTTAAAGACAGTCCATCGTAACTTAAGCGATCATCCTCCTGAATACTTTGTAGGGAAATTAGAAAACTTGAAGAAAATGAAACTAGGCAAAACCGGTACAAGATTTGAACCGTCTGAAAAAGTGTTTCCAGCATCATTCAAAGTTTCTCACTTAATCGCTAAGGCAAAATAACCTCATACGATTGGGGAAACACTAGTAAAGCCATGCGTGATAATAGCTGTCAAACTAGTTTTAGGCAAGGAGGCTACAAAAAGAGTTCAAGAAACTCCTTTGTCAAACAACACTGTCAAGACTCGTATCGATGAAATATCAAATGATATAGAAGACCAGCTAATTTGCAGCATAAAATCCTCTCCATATTTCAGTCTGCAGTGTGACGAAAGTACTGATATTTCTCAGTGTTGTCAGTTGCTTGTATTTGTTTGTTTTTTAGCCAAAGATAACATAATTAAGGAAGAGTTGTTGTTATTCCATGAGTTGGAGGCAACAGCGAAAGGAAAAGATGTCATGAAAATAATCAGTGATTATTTTTAGAAGCATGATTTAGATTGGAAGAGACTCGCTGGATTTTGCACAGATGGAGCACCTGCTATGCTAGGATTACGTTCTGGCTTAGCAACATTGGTGAAAGAGAAAAATCCCTCCACATTGACGACACACTGCATTATTCATAGCCAAGCTTTAGCATCTAAAACTCTGCCAGAAGACCTTGCAAATACTATGAAACTGGCAATAAAAATGGTGAACTCTGTAAAAAGTAGTGCGCTGAATACTCGTGTTTTCAAAAAACTGTGCACAGGCTTGGGTGCAGAGCATGAGACTTTACTCTTTCATACGGAAGTTCGTTGGTATACCAAGGGAAACATGTTGGAACGTCTGTATGAGTTACGAAAAGAGTTGAAAGTGTTTTTCATTGAGAGGAAAATAGAAAATTTGTTGCAGCTTTTAAGTGACCTGAAATTTAAAATTCAATTGGCCTATCTCGTGGATATTTTTAGCCATTTGAACCATCTAAATTTGCAGCTTCAAGGTTCTGGGAGAAAAACATTGCAAGGTGTTTCCAATATGTTTGTGTTTGAAGACAAACTTCATGCGTTTCTGTGTAAAATTGAACTGTGGATTGGCAAAGTCCAGGATAAAAACTTTTCAGCATTTTCGACTCTGAAAACACTTGTTGACAACAATAACTACGAGATTGCTGGTGCAGATGAGATACTACATCAAATGTTGTGACATTTGCAAATGCTCAAGGACGAATTTTCCAGTTATTTTCCAGAATACGGTAACATTGAAGATTGAAGGTGAAGTCATTAAAAAACTGGTTCGTAATCCTTTCAGTGTCAAGCCCAAAGACCTTCCTGATGTAATCCAAGAAGAGGTTATCGAACTTCAAAACGATAGTAGCTTCCGGGACATGTTTGAATCAGGCGTAAACATAGAAGAGTTGCGGTGCAAAAAGGCGATATCTTACCCAAACATTCGACTAGCTGCCTTACGGTATCTTATGGTGTTTTTGACAATGTGTTTGTGTAAACAAGGATTCTCTACATTACTTTTAATCAAAACAAAACAAAGGTATCGACTGGATGCGAGCAGTGACATGAGATTATCTTTGAGCAAGAGCATTAAACCAAGAATTTCATAGTTGGTGAAACAAAAGCAGTCGCAAAAATCACACTGAAACTCTTTACAAAATAAGCTGTTTAAATTTGATTTTCATCTAGTTATGAGAATGTGTTTTTCATGCTGATAATTAAATACAGTAATGATTATGTTTCTATCTTCAAATAACATTTTAATTACAAAAGTTTCATATGTAATGTTACCAGGGTTAGCGAGAGATATATTAGACGGTCATGGTTTAGGGCGCCACTCCATGGATTACGGGCATGGAGACCCGGCTAGTCTCATTCTCAGGGTGTGACGTCGCCCGCGTGGCTCTAACCCTGAAGTCATTCGCGGAAATCTAAACAGTTTTATTTCTTTGTCAATACACTCTTATGTGGGCTCTTAAAGGCGTCCCACACGCCTACCGACCGAAGTTCAAGCAACCGACGAAGTTCTCCCTCTCTCATCGACGCTACCACCTCAATCCATCCCCCTAAGTCCCGTGATTCCCCGTTTCTCTCATCACAGTGTGGTGATTCCTCGGTTCTCATCTCACAGTGCGGTGATTCCCTGGTTCTCTCGTCCCAGGCTTGCCACTTTTGCTGTACTTGACGACTCGTTGCAATTATAATCCAACAGTAAAAGAATGGAGATTAAATACTAAACAATGATAATTAATCCCTTATACCCTAAGCACAATCTTTTTTCTTTAAACTGTAACGTTGGTGTTGCAAGTGGCAACGTATCGTATAACGTAGCAAATGTAAACAAAACACACACTTAACCTAAAAGCAATAAAGCTTCAGTGGAAAATAACACAGGCAACTTGAGGCACAGGTTGAGACTAAATTAATTACTTGACACTTTTAAAACAACTTCATCTCAGCAAGTGAAAAGGTACGTCGCACAAAGGTTATGTTTCATTCGACCTTGGCACACTACATAACTATATAGGCCTACATGACGGGAGTCACATCGGGCTCAATAATGTTAGGAGCGAAGCCCTGACGGACGTCAGTAAGAAAGTTATTCAATTTTACTTTATTTTTATATTATGTTTTCCAGACCTATTATCTGTGAAAGAAACAAGGCCTATGTGAAAATCATGTTCATGCTGATATTTAAAAAGGTTAATGATTATGTTTCTATCTTTAAATAACATTTTAATATCAAGAGTTTCATATGTAAGACAGTGATTCAAATTTATTTATATAACATTTTCCAGACATACCGTATTATCTGTGAAAGAAGCTATGTGAAAATTATGTTCATGCTGATATTTTAAAAAGGGTAATGATTATGTTTCTATCTTCAAATAACGTTTAAATAACAAGAGTTTCATACGTATGACAGTGATTCAATTTTACTTTATTTTTATATTACGTTTTCCACACATATTATCTGTGAAAGAAACTAGGCCTATGTGAAGAGCCATCCACCTTGAGGTGAACGTGGTCAGGACCATATCCATAAGCGACTTTCGGTTGTTATCCACTTACCAAAACCGTCGAAAAAGGTTTACAGTGTGAGTTACAGCCAGAAAAGACTTTCGGTGATTGAATAACATCCGAAAGCCATGTATAGATATGGCCCTCAGTGAGAGAAGAGTAAAAGAACAATTTGCACAGAACTCTACAACATCCAAACAAAGAGCTTTACAAGAATCAGCAGTTCCACATGTATCCGTAGAGAAGAGCACTACATAAGAGGTTAAGGTCACATGCACACAAAGTCCTGTTGATGAAACTGTTACAACCTAGTGACCAGAGTGCACAAACACTATTCGGCAAGTTCTTGAACACAGTTATTTCCACAGATGAGGGATCATTTACATATCAGGTCAAGTCCATGGGCAATAACTTGTGAATTTGGAGTTCCAAAAACCCATGTCATTACAGATCACGTACATGATAGCCTCAAATTTAATGTCTAATGTAGTGCGTAACTATGTACTTGGACCCTTCTCTTTTCTCGAGCAAACTCCCAACATCATCAAGTACCTGGACATGCTGTAAAAGTATGAAGGACTATAAATCTACCACTATGAGCCAAACATCATTCTGTAACAAGGCGGTGCTCCACCTAACTGGGGTCAGCAGTTATGCACTTACTTAGACAGCACATTTCCAGAAAAATGGATTGGCAGAGATAGTTCAATTACTTTGCCCCCACATTTACCCAACATAATCCTAGAAGATTTTTACTTATGAAGTTATGTTGAAAGCAATTGTTGCGAGCAGTGACTATTGTGCGCGCAGCGTAAGCTGATACAGCAGCGGTAGGATCAAAGGACCTTCACTAGCAATGTATGGCTTGTGTTTCCCTTTGCAGCGTGCCGCAGCGGCCCCCTGCACACCTGTCTCGAGTTTCGTAAAGACTAGGATAACAGTAGATATCACTGCCTAGAGTTTTCTTGTGTCTACTCCCTGCGTATGGATGATGCTATGACCCTAATTTGAAGTGTTTCTCTGAGCTCCAATACAAACAGTTGCTGTGAGATGCAAGCTGCTTAAAACTGTCTAAGCATTTTGAATGGGCGTTCAAATTTGAAAGTTTGCCGTGCAATGTCAAAAACGACGATGTTTCTCTACGGACATTCAGTGATTTCAAAAGGGGGTTGAAAGAGGTGTTATACTTTGTTGCACAGTAATGCCGTTTACAGGGTATGTTACTTGTGCTGGTACCTAGCTTTGACCCGAGTTTCTAAACATTTTGCCCACAAAGTACACTCGTAGGCGGGGTTAAAAAAGGAGGTGGTTTTACTGTCTAGATCTTTTGAAGGGGGTTGTGGCTCTACAAGCAGAATGAGATTTTGGCGCATTCCTCAAAAAGCACACCACACGATAATCCTTGCTGACCACCACAGCTCAAAATCATCTTTAACCCTCTTTTTCGGTACCTCACCATTAGGGTTGTAACGCGACAGGGTAGGTCTCCACGAAGGTGGGGATGGCGCAAGTTTGTTTCAGCAGTCAGCGAGATTCACGGTAGGAATGTACCCATTAATTTTTTCCGTCGGGTGATGTTTTACGGAGGAAAATCGCAAGGGGCCTAAATGCAAAAACCCTCTAAAAGGGGTTTAAAGTTGAGGTTTTTTTTTTTTAAACTGTTAAAGGACCTTTTTGGGCACAAAACCAAGGTGCTCCTTCCAGAAATGTTGCAATCGCACCATTTTTCTGGGCATGGGGGATGTTTAACTTTGAGGGTATGCAATAGGGGTGGTTTTGGCCTCAGCCTGAAAAACTTAACAGAGCACCAAATGACAGGTAAAGGACCACCTCTGGCAGGATTTTCAGCGCATTTCCTTCAGTAGCTGCAGAGAAAGGCTCGTTTAAACAAAACTTAAACTATGTTTTCCAATTTTCGGCAGTTGGAGGGTTGCCACCCCCCGAGATCCAGTCGGAATCGACCAAACGCACTTCACATTGTAAACTTGAGACCTGGTTACACTCTCTCAGGAAATTTCAAGTCGATTGGGCCACTTTTTTTTATTTCAAATTGCTTTTTGAAAAAGTGATACTTTAATTGTGTCCACGAGTGTATAAATTAGGTTTTCTTTACTAATTTTCATTTATTTAATCAAAGTCCATCCCTCAGTGTACCTTGCCCAACTTGTAACACATTGTTAACCAAACACTAATTAATGGACCAGACTTTCTGAAGATCCAAATAACAGATGAAATTATGACTACTCCAGCGGACATACTTCAAAGAACACGGCAGGTGCGAGGATATCACTTGGATGTGCTCTGTGCTACTAGAGAAGCCCATATCAAGTATGTAAGTACTGTGAAAAACCTTTCAGAGTTTTACTTTTGAGCTGATGCTAATTTGAGGTATGTTTTTTCTGGGAGTTTGTTTTTGTTTAAGGGCGATTTTCCTGTTTTTCTCTTTTAGTTTCCAATTTTTTTTTTTTACGGTTTGTTTTGGTTCTTTTGAGTTTGTCAGCTGCTATCCTATATTACAGAGTCTAAGTAATTTTGAGTATGGAGTCTTTGGATAGGGATTCTTCTCCCTTCGGATTGCGGTTTTTGCGTTTGTTCGTTTGTCGCGCAGTGTGTCCTATTGACCACCGGACAAGCTGTATGGCAGCAGATGATGTAGTGAGGCAGTTCGACGGGAAGGGGAGGGGTGGTAGGTGAGCGCCAGCAGATGTCTAGCAGCTCACTTCGTTTGGAACAGCCGACTAGAAAACATGTCCTGAGTTTGACAGAACACCCAACTTGGTGGTCCCGAGCCGATGGTTTTGAACCTCAGAGAAGACGTTCAAGAGGAATTCTTGTATATTACTTCGTTGGTTTTATGAAGTCAGCAAGTAATATTGGAAGACTATTTAACCTTTGGCATCCAGCGATATGGAGGTTTGAAATATAATTTATGATGTGGCATCATGCAACACCGTGTGGAAGGTTGCTGGTTATGACGCCGATGTTGGAGGTATGTACTGTTAAATTGGATAGGCGGGTTGTCCTCGATACTAGACATGGTCTTAATCGGAGCTCAGCATATCCTGATTGATTCATGGTATGGGCGAACCATCGACGAGTATTTCGTCGAGAACTAGCATTGAGGGTGTAGTGTTCTACTCTCGTTGCAACGAAAGAGTTAGTTGAATGGCAGCTGTGCAAAAGCAAAATGCAAAGTAACTGGAATTTCAATGTTATCTTTTAATGTAACTCTCATCCCTTTTCTTATAAAGTGTGGGTGATTTTATCGAGATGTTAAATGCCAGTGATATTATATGAACAATGGTTAATGATTATATGCTGATAAGTGGATTCTCGGACTGGCTGTTAAATAGATAAATATGAGAATTTATGTTGTAGTTAATGTAAATTGTGCTGAATCAACTGGTTAAGTAAATTTTGTTTTAAATGCATGTTCTCGTTTTATTTGTTGTCATAAATTCTTAAGAATCAATGTTTTCTTATAAGAGTGCTTCGTATGATTCCTTTAAGATGACGCCCCACGCGAGATATGAGAAATTTATGGTTACTTGTGTCCATTCTAGTGCTTCTTGTCAAGCAATTAGTGTGCGCCCATGCTGAAGGGGGTACAAATTGAGTGCATGTGCTTGTAAGCACGGCTCACTTTAATGTGTCAAAAAATCATGTGTGCCTTTTCAAAACCCTTGCAGACTTTAGAGACATATTATATATGTACAGAAATAATACATTAAACACACTGCTGTGGTTTATAAAATGTATCTGTGTGATGCTACTTACCTATTATCAGTCCAGCTGAGAAATCATGGTAGGCACCAATTTTTCTCAATGTCTCAAAGATCTGGTAAGCTAATTCTCTTACAGGAGTGATGATTAAAGCACAAAGACCATCCAGTCTTGACCATTGTTTACAATACAAGTGCTCCAACAGCTACAACAAAAAATAAGCCTACCTATTGTTACGACCTACTTTCAAACATAAAGCAATTTGGCACTGCTGAATTGCCACACACAGAGTCAATTCCTTACATTAAATACATAAACAATATATATATATATATATATACATAAAAAATCAAAATAACAGTTGTACTGCTATGTCTAGTTTACTGACGGAGCATGTTTCACACGAGATGACATGAACAATCAGCACAATTTCGGAGATGCTTGACTGGTGTAGTTTATCCGTGATTGTTAACGCTGGCATACAAACAATACAGTTTGATGAAACATCACTGATTTTCTTTTGCTTTTATTTGTCATGTTTCGAATTACTCTAAAAATACTAGGAATAGGATCCAAATCTACAAATTTTGATCCAAATAAACTGATAAAATATGTAGGCATTAACTACACGAATAACCTCAACCAAGTCCATAATTTTGTTTGATTAAGCCATAACATAGGCCTACTGTCAAACAACATTTGTTTGGATCTAAATTTCTTCAGTCTGAGTTACACTTCTATTAAATGTTACCTAACCATAAAAACCAATTTATTTACAGAGAAGAGTGAAACAAGGCTACTTTCAGGTGCAATAACTACTTACCTAAATGTTATTTCATGTCTGAAACTTTACAAATGGAGCAGGGAAGGCAGTCCGTTAAGAACTGTGAAGTGGAATATGCTCAGGGAGGAGTTGATGACTTGATGACTGTTGGGAATGTTGGGAGGTCCAGAAAGGTGTTAGAGAGAGGTGTGCTGAGAAAAGTGCGACCTGCCACTGGACTTGAGCCTGATTGCAAGAAATAATAATAATAATAATAATAAACTTTATTATTATAATTATTGATATTACATTTAAAGCCATCTACAAATTTCAATAGTAATTTATTTTGTGTACATCATGGTCGCCTTAATAAAACACTCTCCTGCCAATTATTTTCCCCAGAACAGTGACCAAATCACTATATCTTATGGTGAATTGGAATGCCTGTGAGATTGTGCAACAAGTCTGGCAATGCTACGACAAGGGATGCGGCAGTCAAGCAGTCACATTGTTTGTTTCCCAAGGGGATCCGGATTCAATCCCTGGCTGGAAACATTTTCAAATAAACAAAAAATGTTGCCTTTCTTAGTAAAACACTCTCTGGCAAACTATATCCCCAAAAGCTGTGAATGAAGTATTGACGGCAGTAGTTAAGAATGACATTACACAGTGCCTTGCCTGATGTTAAACATGTCTAGCATCTCTTTCACACTTAAAACAGCCTGCTGTAGAGTACAGTCTGATGATTTTATGTTTGTTGAACACATGTTTGAACTATGCTATGAAAAAACCAGGTCTGTACGGCTTGGTAAAAGTGGCAGTAGTATTCTCAAGAGTTATGTAGCATTATTCATGGCCCAAACTCGCAGACATGCATCTTATGGTGCAGTGAGGGCAAACGCGTGAGCAGCATAACATTTACACAGGACACAAGAACCCAAACAGAAGGTAGTCTCCTCGCACCCACATTTACTTAAATGCACAGCAGGTTGCTGGAGAATAACCATGGGGATGTGAGGAGAGAGAACAGTTGGCATTTATATAGCAGAGAGGCTGAACGTCTGTCACTATACAGTTGTACAGGTATTCAATGAACAGAGACTGCGTCCATTTCATTTGTCCAGCATAGGGCCAGCCGACATTTTCCAGACAATTCCAGTTTGTGAAGTGGTTCCTGTGCGAATACAGGAGGTACATGATAAAGGGGCCCCCTACCTGCGCCTAAAATGTGTTGCAGCGAGTTACGACTATTCTCTTTCTGACAATATATTTAACGCACATTATAACACACGCAAACACAGCCTATCTAGGGAAGCCCCTTAAGTGAACACTCCGTTAACTGACTAGGCTTTCTTCCAACAAGATGGTATATTAAAATTGTACGTTAACCATGACTAGTCAGAAAATAACCCACAAGCGTAGTCATTACCAGAGATTCTGTGTCAGTGTGTGTGCCAGCATCGCTAATCCTCTACATACTTCCACCTTGTCATAAGAGCCAAAGGTTTCTTGTATTCTTACAGTAAACTATCCAATAGTTCTTAGAAGAGGTGCCATTTCAAAACTAATATGATTACAAGCATGATGGTGCCCTAGCACATACAGCGCTTATTCACCAACCGATGGATCGGCAAGGGTGAACCCAAAGCCTGGCCTCAATGGTCAGCTGACACTAAAACCTGTTGGGGCTTCTCCTTTTGGGGGCTCATGAACAGCTTCGTGAACGAAACACCAGTACAGTCAGAAGAAAATATTATAGTCGTAGCAGCTAGAAACTTTTCCAGCATGTAGGTGGTTTTTAGACAAGTCTGGCAAAATATTTGGCAATCACTGAAAAATCTGCGTAGCATATGGCGAGCTACTTCAATGAGCCTTTGTTGTAAGAGTTAATGTGTAAGTAAATGAAAGGTAATGTAATTTCTGTAAAGTTTCTCAAACTTCTTTCCACCATCCCTGCATGTGTAGTAGAGCCGCAGTATGTATATGGAGCAGTGCCAGATTGCGGAGTTGGGGAAAACAGGAAACCTTCGAGAAAACCCACCGACCAGTGAAATTTCCCAGTACTATCTCCACACACGAAAATTAGGGATAACTGTACTGGTGTCTTCAAACCAAACTGCCTGCCTGGGCAGCCATTGACAGAACTACTACTTGATTACTGTTGTCTCTGTGGTAGTGGTGCCAGATGTGTTGCATACTCTCACAGGTTTCAGATAACAGCACTCCAATCCACCCTTAAATACTTCAGACACTGTCTTTGGGAAAAAAGTTAGCTGGAAATGGTTTTACTAAGGCAACTTTTTTGTTTATTTACACATTATCTTTCATAAATTATCATAACACTACAAAGCAATGACATAGGGCTAGTTACAAAATGCTATATGATCAGAATCAAGCGTAAGTTAGCCTTGTTTGATGAGGTGGAATAATTAACACTTTAACGTGATGGGGTAAGTAAGATTTCTTATCTGCCAAACTGCATCCATCATTGAGTAAAGATAGGACTAGAGTGGGCTTCCATATGGGAAGAAACTTGACTGCGCTACGAAAATATTTTTGGATAGTTCACAGGTTCGCACACACGGGGTGCTAGTGTCGTCCAGCCGAAGCCGGCGGTCGCTGACATCACAGCCATCTACCCTGCACCTCTTCCCCTAGGAGCAGCCGCTCGGCGGTGGCAGCAGGTCATTTTAAATGTCCGTCCCATTAGGGATTACCCTCTGCTCCCCCACCCTTTGTCAAGGTCGAGCCTTCCTTTCCTTGCAGGCTTCTGTGTCGCTGTCTGCGTGGCTCATGCTTCACAACTGGTCAGCATGGCGTGTGCTAGTTACGAGAGGCAATGGTTCACTAGCTGTAAGAACAGACGTGTAAATGTTGTTGGCAAAATTTACTTGTTTTCATTTCCCCGGAAAGATAAGATAGTGTAGCAGTAATTTTATTTTAAATTGCCTTAACTTAACTATCTTTGTGATTTCATTTCCTTGACTTGATATCAAAAAACTACTTTAAACCAACTTCCATTAAACTGAAATAATTTCACTCGAGAGTAATTGCCTAGGTTATATTTTTAATATAGTGTTGCAGAACATTCGTAGTCATAACGTACCTAAGAAAACATAACATGAACCATGCATATGTATAATTTTCAAAAATGTACGCTATGGCATTTCCCGATTTTAACAATTTTAATAATTTCTTTACATCACATCTATGCTTATGAATTTTGCGAACATAATTTTTTCAGTAAAAATAACTAAGGTTTAAAAATACTATAATTTTATTAATGTATTGTGTTTTATATATGTGATTAAGGAAGAGACCACGCAAAATTTTAATTGTATTAACAATTTTTATGTTTGTACGCAATGTAGTTTCATTTTTAGACATACACTGTCACTGTTTTATACAGTAATAGAAATTTTCTAGCGTTATAGTTTTGTATAATGGCATATCAAAGTCCAAATTTGCATTTAACTGTTTTACACAAGGAACTTAAACCAACTGACGTACAGAAATTAAATAATTAACACTGTAGAAAAGTGTTACGGCCTACGTCAAGACATGAATAAAAACACTGCATTGAAATGTTTTGTATTTTTAACAAATATCAGAAAAATGACAAGTTTTTATTTTAAAGTCAGCAATTAAAAAAAAAAGAAAGAAAAAAGAAGAATTCGATACGTGTTTTTATTCGTGTTTAGACGTAGCATGTGAGGCTATTGTTCACTGGAAATTATTTAATTTCTGTAAGTCAGTTACTTTTCCTTTCTTGTATAAAACCGTTTTGTACTAATTTTGGGTTTGACATGCCACTATACAAAAACTATGAAGGCTAGGAAATCCTCAATACCGTAAAAATATTCACATTGTATGTCTATAAAAATCATGTCTCGTACAAATATAAAAATTACTAGAGCAATAAAAATTTTACAGGGAGCCTCCTTTCACAATACCGTAATACCGTGGCAATAAAGGAACATCTGGAGATTTGTGTTACGTACATTTGTACTATTTTAATAAGAGGGTGTATATTTATTAATACCTAGTATTGGTTACCACTAACTTACATTAACTAGTTATTTAAATCGGTTCTGTACTTATTCCATAGTATAACATGCACAAAATTTATTACTGTCTTTAATTAATAATATTTACCTGCGAAGAGTCAATGGTTATTGGTGAAAAGAATTTTGCAACAATTTGTTTCAATGCCTTACATGCACATCAGCATCTCTGCTTCATGAAAAAGCATAGCTCATTTTACTTTGCCAATCAGAACATTGGTTACTGCGACACCACACGTCTGTGATTTGCGGGTACAACCACAACTAAAAATTTGAAACATCCCATCACTGACCACGAAGCAGAGCTGCATAGGTGCACATAAGGCATTGACACAAATTGTTTCGAAATTCTTTTAAACTCAATATGACTGGCTCTACTGTTGACAATAAAATGTTTTAGAAAATGTTAACCATACGTGTGGCAAATCTGACGTTACCGTACTATGTAATATATAAATTACATAGCATGGAATAAACAACAAACATCTATTTATATGGCTTCAGGAAGCACTAGACAAACTCGTCTTATACCGCACTACCTCATGTAGACTTACATTCAAAAGAGGTGAATGAATACTAAATATTTATTGAACAAATTTGCTCAATGTTTTTGCTAAAAGTTGACGTAACACGTCTTGAACAATTGATTTTAAAAATATCAATTATTTACTGAGTCGTAGCCTATGGGAGATGAACTTAAAAGAAAAATCAGCAATTGAGTGAGTGGTAACTACCGCTATTTAAATTATATATATTAATTACAAATTGACTATTAGTTCAGTTATATTTGCGATCATTAAAAACGTTACAAGATATCTAACACCTACGTATTACCAATGCGTTTGGTGCCCTTGTTTATGGTGCGTTCTATAATAGGAATTAAAATTTTATTATAAAACTATGAGTTATACAAGTACATTAATAGTTTATTTTAACGGGCATAGTTTGCAGTAAGATTAGAGTGCAAAGCAAGGTTTTCAAAATGGCACATTGGACCCACTCAGTAATTCAAGTGATACAAAAATTTTGATGATAAATATTTTATGTTGTATTTATCTTTCATTAATGTGTACGTTTACTCATCCACTTACATTGTTTTTTACGCTCTTCACTTAATGCCTGTAAGACGAAAAGGAAAAGTGATAAAACATAAAAGTGTAAAACTATTGAAAAATCATGTTGTAAACTGAGCGTGTTAAAACAATCAGCACATATGCCTACAGAGCTGAAGTAGGTATGTGATAGGTATCCAAGTCCATGTTATAGTGATAGTATACATACAGCCCAGAAAACAGGCAAAACTGAAGAAACATTTACCAAGACACTGACCTATTTTCGTATCAAATAAATGGGCCACAAATGGCATAAGGCTATTTCTACCCAAATATTTAAATGTCAAAGAGTTGATAATGCTTTAAGATCAAGGCTTGGTATTACTCGCTATATTGAATTAATTTATTTTTAACTTAATTTCTAATTCGGGGAAGAAAATGTGACATTTTAGATTATATTGGAAATTCTGATCACTTTGCATTACAATGTAAACAGTACAATTGGACTGTTACCAGAATTTTAAAATATTTTTGTTCATTACCTAGTGAATGTGTGCTATGTTCAGAAAAGTAAAATACTGCAGTGCCATGGAAAATTTGTGAAATTTTCAACGCCTCAGTGGAAACGGTTTTTACTAAAAAGGTTTTGCAGATATATGTATTGAAATAACAAACAAAATATTCGCACAAAAATAACTACAAACTTTTTTAACATTCCACAAAAAAGTTTTTTTTGCAGTTGCAGACTAAAACGTAGTTTTTCACTATTGTATGTCATTGTCTATGGTGTAATATTAATTTGTTAATAATTTGCTCCAAGAAAATTTGTAACATAATTTATAACATAACAAACAAGTCTGTCAGCAAAGTTTCTTTTTGTTATAAGACATAACTAACCTTTTATGAAATTTAGGCCAGAATTTCAAGTTGTTTTTTTAGATGATTTTTAGGTAGTTCTAATGCATGTAGGCCTATAGTATTATTTATAGAATTTCGATATTAGTGAATGCTTGAATAGTCTTTAGTGACAACAGAACTGTTTGATATTTTTTTTTTGCGTTTAGTCCATAGTTTTGTTTTCATCATAAAGCACATTCAAAATAAAAAATTCTGAAAATTATTTTTGGAATTTATTCTATTAACTTGGCAACTCGCATTAGTAGCTGTTCAAATAAGAGCGACATCTATACCATTTAGCATACCATTTCTCACTTCATAGTCAAATTATCTTCTACTTTTACCATTTTTTTAAACTGTGTAAATTAAAAGTAAGGAACATCATGAATAATTCTGTAATACTAACAGGATATTTACCCATAAATATACAAATACAGCATTATATCTAAAGACTTATCCAAACAACTGATAGTAAAACAAAGTTTTTCGTTATTATAAAATTTATTTTTAGTGGAAAAATTCTAAAATATATGTTTGTAAAAGTACTATAGTAATTTGTGAAGTGTGACAGACTGATAAATATAATTTTCACAACACACGTTCTGTCAAAGTTAAATTGCAATTTGTTCTTATTGATATTGACAAGAATGAAGCATGTTATTTTCTAGCTTTTTATAGCAACAGGGCAAGAAAAATCTGCACTTACGCTGTTTTCTTTTTACAAGCAAGCAAGTCAAATAAATTTGACACTAAATAAAAGAAAAACTGATCTGTCAAAAATAGAACTGCACGTATATCTTTAAACAAATCACATGAGTATTTGTTGGAAATAATAAAAAGAAGGATTTACTTCTGCTATATTTCAGGTACCTATATTGATAATAAACATCTTAACACTGTTATATTTTCTCACAATGTTTATAGTGAATATAGAAAATGTCGACATTTAGCAAGAGATATTAATACAAATATATATTAGTTTCTAGAGTTATAATAATCTGTTTTCTATTTTTGTCTCCGAGCACGGATTACATAGGCTATGGGAGTTAATTTTCATTTCATAACACACGTAAGTGTTATGTATTTTTTGTAAAAGCTCTTGTAAAAATCACTGCTCGTCATCGCATTATTTTGTTTATAGTCTTCAGGATTCTGCAAACAAAATATTTTCGACTAATAAATGATAGCCACAAGCTACAGAAAAGTTACGTTTATGACACGTTCGTTTGTTCTGTATAATGCTTCTAGTCAATTTTCCCGAGAAATAAATATATTTCCGCAGAGAGAAAATGTTTTGGGTACACCACTTCGAGTTACATTATGACGTTCCGCATCGCAGTTCAGTCTGCCGATAGGCGGATGCCTTAAAGTACAGTGAGGACTTTCAAAAATTGTAATGTTAATAATAATAACAACATTTCTCTTCTCCCCCTCAAACTATAGACTTTGAATATAGTGGAGTCTGTACTGTATATTTATTACACTTTTATGTTTATGTACGAAAATATCTTCCTTAAAGCTTCGAAAGTGCTTATTTTATCGTGAATAGCAAATATAAAATTTGCATAATGTAATATTGCTGTATCTCAGTTTAAAATGTTACTATGTCACACACTGGTTTATTAAAGTACAAAATTATCGTAAAATACTTTGATTTTGCTGTTGTGTATAATATGTAAAACAATAATATAATGAACTGAGGTTATCTCAACTGTTGGTTGTTAAGGATGCGTGAATGAAATTATTCATAATTTTGACTACACACTAAATTTTTTTCCTGTGTTGTCGTATTCTGAAGTGTCTCAGTGCTTTTATTTTCACTGTGAATTATGTAATTTATATTAACAGAATAGTTCTTACTGTACGTACGAACTGAAACCAGTAACACAGCAAATCTAACACGTATTCACACTTACACAATAAAATCTAGAATATTTTTATTTGCGGGATTCTTTTAAATACGAAAAATTGAGCAGTGTTTGGTACATGTGTAAAGATACAATGTCCTCCCCCCATTATTCTACCTAGGAAGAAGACAAAACAGTATTACAAAGTAAAACTCAAACACTGTTGTTTGAGGAATTTTCACAGAGTTAACACATTGTACGTCTTCGTTGTTTGATAAGTGACAGCAATATCAACTGTCATTTTCTTTACTCTAGGAATATTAAGCCCTGGAATTTATAAGGGAAATTTCCTTATATATCATGTGATTAGGCTGTTTACAGCAAATTACTGAATGCAGCGTGTGTTGAAAGCTATGAACATAATAGAATAAAATGAAAAGCCTCGTTATATTTTATGCGGAGATATAACTGCGGTAAATACGTTAAAATTGTTAGGACATAGCCAGAACAATATGGTTTGGTACTACATGCCTACACTATGTTGATAACAGCGCTATTTGCTTTGCGAAAAATATCATTACATTCGCTGTATTGCATAATTATACATTTTAGCATAGAAATATGCTGAATTATTTGAACACCGACTGTAGTATTATTACCTACATGCAACCATACATAAAATCATAAGGTTTCAAACCTTTAGATTATAAATGTATGTGCTACATGTACAAGCTGTAGTGATATTTACCCCCTTCGTATTCTATACGTTTTAGTGGGTTTAATTTTTAAATTGTAAAATAAAATATTTGGAAAGATATATTATTTTCGATATTAAAAAATAAATGTACGGTAATGTTGTATGAGAAATCAATTTTCCTCGCGGATTACAGCTATGAGCTGCTGTGTCCTAACTGGCGTTGGCCCTGGAGCGCGGACCGAGGGAGTCGTCTGTGACAAGGGTGTATTGACGGCAACTCAGAGGCGGCAGGCAAGGTCTCGTGCCATTCCCTCCCACCCTCAAAATCTGGTTTGTCCCTGGAGCGACAGAGAGGGACTGTGACAGAGAGAGACAGTAGATGATGACCGCGATAACACTGCAAGCCCCAGCGAGATGTAACCAAGAAACGGATGCGCGACGTGGTATCAAACCTGTGAACTATACGTGTTAACCTCGGAAACTACTCCGAGAATTTATACTAGCAAAGTTCACTCTAGTCTAATCTTTACTCAATGCATCCATCTAGTTATTGGGATATCTCCAGTGGTTTTTGGTATTTTAACTAAAAATTATTCTGAAAATCCATTTTCATTTCCACGTTACTCTCTTCATATACTTTTTCGATAAACTGTTTAATGTACACATTACAGTAGACCTAACTTACCTAGTTTTCCATAAGAAAGTTTGTCTATCAAATAGCTTAAGTTTGGTAAAGTTAACTGTCAAGATAGCAAAAACATATGCTGATGCAAAGGTTTTGTTAGTAGGCCTACTGTTATATTATAGGTAGAGATGGCGGAATTTCGCGAATTCAATGATCTGCATGATAGAATCAAATATCCTATGCATTCCCAAGTCTCGACCATTTGTCCACTAGCTGCTACACAGTGGAACGGCAGGCAATGAACGAATAGACAGGGTTTGAGTATGCATAGTATATTTGATTCTAACAT
Source organism: Medauroidea extradentata (assembly GCA_003012365.1). Classification (NCBI taxonomy): domain Eukaryota; kingdom Metazoa; phylum Arthropoda; class Insecta; order Phasmatodea; family Phasmatidae; genus Medauroidea; species Medauroidea extradentata. The sequence continues at coordinate 71,563 of PNEQ01001425.1, read as the reverse complement.
ACAGGTCATTGAATTCGCGAAATTTCACCATCTCTAATTATAGGCTATAGAGCTGTTTACAATAACAATCTTTGAGAAAGTTGAAAGTATAGCCATGGTGTCGTAATTTTTACCTTCTCTCTAACGTCCTTTCTTGAAAACTGTCTTTACTAGGTACTGTTAACTTAATCAAAGAACTTCCCTGTGTACAACATACCACTAATGCTCAATGAATCACTCATTAAATGAAAACATTTTTAAAGAGCTTCCTAGTATGTTGCCAAATCCTTACTATGACTTAGGGTGTTGTGTAAATACAGAGACTAATAAATTGAATAGAATTGGAATTGGAATATGTTGTGCACTGCACATCTAGAGCACATTAAACACACAAACCTGATGTCAAATGTATTTAGGTGCTTATGAAAACATAGTAGGTATAATTTACTTGGTAGTACATATTAGTCATGTGAATGGATCTACTCAGTCCTAGAACGTTTAATGATTCTTCCAAGTGTACATAAATTCTTCAGTGTAGTAGGTTGGCTGCTTATTTTTAAAAAATGCTGCAGAAGCTGTATAATAGTCATCAACCTGTCAGATCTGTATAATAAGACACGGTTAAAACAGTGGAGAATATGTTTTGTAATGGTACTATATGTACATTGCATTACCATTTTGTACTAGTAATGTATACTGTGCAAAAATGCAAGAGTTAAACTCCAAAAATTTACATAGGAATAAGGGATTTCAAAGTGAAAGTTCTCAGACATATAACCACTGCTTTTTGCATTAATCGAGAGTTTACTACCTATATGGAACTTAATTTCAAATGTTAAAAATTAATATATTTAGAAGGCTTACGTAATTATGTAATTTATTCCATACCTGGCAACATTTTTACTTGATAAACTTATCCAGACCTCTCGTATAACTATTATGCTACATTTCAACATCATATTTTTCGTGACCATGCACTCAAGCACCTTACAGAATATTTTCTTTTAAGGTAGTAGGATGGAAGATGTGAAGGAGTGTGATTTACTGAGTGAGGAGTTAGTAACTGTGATAGAAGTTGGAAATTTTGGGAAGGAATTACAAAGTGAGGGTGAGGGATGAAACTGCCACCAAGTGGTCACCCAATTGCACGCAACGTGTTGTAATTACACACTGACGTGAAAGTTGTCTCTTTTTAAAGAGTCATATTTACATACTGTATGTACATTAACTTACCGGTATCAAAAAGGCTAAGGTTTTCCCACTGCCCGTCTTTGCGGCCCCCAAAATGTCACGGCCTTTCAAAGCAAGCCCGATAGTTTCACGTTGTATTTCTGTCGGTGTCACGTATTTATTATCCGTTAAGCCACGCAGAGTTTCACGTGATAATGGAAAATCTTGAAATTTCTGTACTTTTGAGGCGTCGATCTGAAACAATTCACCAGATATTTAAACTAAACAGCAAGAGTTGTAATCGTCACTCTAACCTATAACTAACAGAAATTAAACGTACGGCATCGTATGATTCCTGAAGTATTTTAATAGTTTCCTTCTGATCAACCAAGAAATTATTTTGCTTCTTCTTGAACAATTTAACCTTAGCTTTCTTCTTTTGAGGTGTAAACTTGTTTTTCTTTTCCACACGTGCATCACTAGACGCAGCCATTACTGCAAAAAGTAAATAAACACAAGTAGAAAAACGAAGAGCGTTTAAAGCAGGTGTGCAAAACAATTTCCCTTTTCGTGAAATTTAAATAGTTTTGTTGGTGCATGTTGGAAAGAAATTTTGATGTCGATCACGAAATTTTGCAGCTGACCGATGTTTTGGTTTTGTAAGCCTGTTGTCAAATTTAAAGACCAATGTTGTGTTGTGATTGAATGGCATTTTTAACTTAGCGACCGATCTGTCAAACGTAGCGGTGTGTTCTGTGAATATTCACATTAGGGGTGTTGATAAATACAAAGTGTACTAAATATGACTTGTTGATTGTGTTAGTATTTCTCTAATTTACTGATCCAATTGTATAGGCCTAATTAATTTGCATTTTACACCCCATATGAAAATAATTTGTCTAATCTTTATGTTATTTTTTCACAGGTGACATTGAGGGGCATGTGGAGGTGGATGCACAATGCAGGAAAATTTTGAATTATGTTTTACTAATTTACATTTTAGTTGTTTGTAAATATAGTGTAAAATGAATAGAAAACAAGTTCCATCCGGTTGCAATATAGTACGCTTAGTTCAGCAGCGTGAGACCAGGGTAAGTTCTTTTTTTTTTTTCACAGTATAATAAATGACAAAATAACTTACATTTACGTCAATACATGCAATTAATCATATAGGCCTACATCACATTTCACACATACTGTCATTCCTCTGGCATGAATAAAATTTCAGCACCCCAAGACGGGTCAGTTCCCTGGATGTAGTAGACCTATAGGCCTAACACTTCAAGCCACAGTTGTTGTGCTCCTTATCTTTCAATGCCCTCTTTCCTCCATCCTCTGTCATACAGAGGGCTGACAGACAGAAGGATGGATGGTGGGTTGTCATAGCACACGACCTAAATATGTCAGATTTGCAATGTAGGCCTATAGAAGGAGCAGAGAGAATGACCACAATGATGCAGAGTGGCAGCACAGTCAGTAGAAGCTTAGTGAAGGTAGTGGAAATTCCATCGAGAAGGAATGTGAGTGGTGAAGGGTTCAAGCTGGATGTGGTGCTTTGCCAGGGAGTGCATTAGGTGGTGCAGTAGTCCTGGTTGGAATTAGTTGTCATGACATCCCTGTTGAGGAAAAGGTTTGGGGATGATTAATTTTAAGTATCCTTTAAATAAAGATAGGGTTGTTTGGCAGTATGGAGTGGTAACAGCAACGATGCAGAAAATTTTAAAGAAATATGCGTAGATAAACTGTAGAGAGAATTCAAAAGTAAAATGTTATGTTGTGGAACATAAGAATGAAGAGGAAAAATAGGTTGTTGCATGCATAATGGGGTCATAAATAATGGAATTCAAAAACCCCGCGAATCCACGAAACAGGAAGAGAGTCAGAAAGTAATATCAAGCAGGTGAGATATTTAGAAAACATGATGGAAGTAAGGAAAAGCAAGGAATGGGAAAAATAATTTAGTTGTGGGAAGGGGTGGAAGCACGAAGGGATCCCACCATTGAAAGGTATGGATGGCTGGACTGCATCAAATGACAGGAAAAAGGCAGAAGTGTTGCATGCTTAGTAGCCTACGTGTTGATGTACGAGGCAAATGATAACTGGTCTATAGAAAACAGAGATACCTTAAGGTGCTGTTTAGCAGGTCTCTAGACGAAGAGAAGCTGCCAGTGTAGTGGAAGGAGGCGGTGGTAGTCAGTAGAGTATTTCCACTGCCTACTTCACAAAATGCACAATTAACGACATATATAGGTTGGTTTCTTTGGAAAGGTTATTTATTTCGCCTTGGCCGAAGACAACTGTATCCACCTCCGGGTCGTGGAGGCCTGGGTTTAGTGGCACGTGATAAAAAATATATAGCCTTGTTTCAAAAATTAGCGATTCAAACCTTGTTGTCTGCATCCGATCCAGTATATGCAGAAATTTACAAGGCAGCGTGGAATGGCATGGCGCTGCCACGTTTTGTATTTACCCCTGCATTGCGGCAGTTATGAACAGTTGTGGACAATCTTGACGAAGAAATAACTGTCACTACAAGAACACTTCTTAGCAAATTTCAACATGAAAATAGATTTGTTCCGTTGGTGGAAAAAAAAGAAATACGATCTATTGGCCTTACATTTGGACGTAATATAGCCGATATGTAGTATACCGTAAGTGTTCTCAGAGCTGCTGTTTTTTGTTTTGTTAATGACCTCATACCCACAAAGGAAAGACGTTACAGTATAAAACTTGAAGATGATAAGATATGTAATGTATGCAGACATTATGACACGTCTACATAGATTTACAACATGTACGTATGCAGCGCCCTTGTGGCAATGGTGTCGTCAACAAATTGCTAAATGTTTACATACACCGTTACAAGATGTGACAGACAAATATTGCTATTTAAGTTTCAAAGCTTTTCCAACTGTAAAATGTCGCAGTTTAGTGTGGCTTGTGGCCCATTTAATACATTTTGTGAACATCTCAATTGTTCCCTTTCACACAGACAATACGTGAAGATCGCTTGCGAATGATACAAAATAATGTTCTTAGTAAATTATTTGGGCCATATCTGTTTTTCTTTTAAACTACGATGTGAAATGTTGCAAAGACAATGCACCTTGCTTTATAGACTAGATATAGGCTACTCATAACATGTGAAAACGACAACTTTATTTATCCTTTGTGCCAACATTGTATTAAGTGTGCGAGCAATGTTTATTTTTTGCAAATTTAAGTTATAACGTATTATAAACAACATGTGATATTGGCCTGTTAACTTGAGGTTCGAAGTTTCAAACCTCACGTAGTGGAACAAATTTTCCTTTTATTTTTTTTTTCTCATTTTTATCTTATTCTTCTTTGTACATTCCAAGAAAACAAACAATTTATTTTATTTTTTTTTATCTGTATGGTTGCAATCTCTATGTAATGTGTTAACTGTAAATAAATTTGTAGCCTAATTAAAAAAAAAAGTAGAGTTTAGCACCTATCTGTATAAGAAAGAGGGGAAGGTGTTGGAACAGTAAATATTTGTTAGGATGGAAAGTGAGAAAAAAAAATTGGATATAAGAAAGGCAGCCTGAGTTTGGGAAAGGATACTTGTGTGAAACACAGCTGGTAGGTTTATTGGAAGAGTTGTTGTGAGAAGTAGATTGAGGCAGATAAATGCTAGTTTCATTGATTTTGAAAAAACATTTGACAAGGTGCAATATTACAAGTTAATGGGGCAAGGTAGAACAGTTGATAGGTGACAAGAAGGTGTTGAAATGAATAGGAAACTTCCCGACAGGTAGGCGGCAGAATGTTAGGGTAGGTGGATGCAGACAGGGTCTGGGACTACTGGGGAAGGTGCTTAGAGATTGTAGCAGCATTCTGAACGAGAGTGCAGGGAATGTTTTCCTGTGATTTATGTTCATTCTGATATCCTTCTGCCTTTTCAAAAGAAATAAAAACTACATATTATAAGTTTTGCAGTTTCATTTAGAAAGGAGTAGTGGAACTACGTATTTCTTTCCAACAGTTTTTACCAGTTCCAAGCAACAGCTTAGTACTGAGCGACCCATGCAGACCCTAGCAAACAGTCTGGGATCTCTGGCTGCCAGTGCTGGCTGAACCATCCAAAGGCAGTCTAGTCACGTAGTCACCTGTTGAGTGCTGTTACATGCATGGAGGGAGAGGAGAAGATGGTAGCTGTCAGCACCACATTCAGAAATAGGGGCTCATTTGCATGTTGTGTTTTGTCTTGTTCTGCTATTTCAGTTTGTGTTATGCATAGTTCGTACTGGTCCATTCATGTTATGATTATGTATGCATTAACATTTGACAAAGTAGCAATCATATCTGACGTGCAAGAAATTTATCATCTTTGTGGCTTGTACAGGCAAAAGCAAGTGAAGAGATTTTGGTCAACATTAAATATTTAGGTCCTGAGCACAGGTGAGGGGTGACATACTGTGAGTAAAGGGCTGGGGAAACCGGAGATCCCCGAGAAAACCTGCCAACCAGCAGCACATGTGAAAATCCAGGGACTGACCCTGCTGGGAATCAAACCCTGATCACGTTGGTGGGTGGTGAGAGATCTAACCCCGTGACCACCACAGCCCCTACAGGTAAGAGTTCAGGCTTGTTGTTGACAGTAATTGCCACATGTTTTGTTGTCATTCTGCTCTTTAAATTGCTATTGAAGAAAGTTTTAGTAGTCCATGTAATGAAAAAAAAATTGTAGGAAATTTTTTATTGATTATAGTGCCATTCTTTGTGCAAATACCTGAATAATGTGGCGTAGTAATAACACACGGAACTCATATTTGGAAGGACCTGGGTTCAATTCTGACTCTGGCCACCATGATTTCTGTTTCCAAATTCCCTCCAGATGAATACAGAGACAGTTCCTTGGCATAGGACATGGGCACCTTCTTCCCTGTTTATCTGAGCCATACCCTCTGTCTCTAATGACCTTGTTGCCCACAAGACATTAACTACGTATCTTATGAATATATTCCCAAAGGATAGTAAACCAGCGGAAAGTCAATACTTGTGAATATAATTCTAAATTGATAACCTGAAGTATTTACATGGTGTAAACAATAAAATTCTTCTCTGTATGTTTATGTAAATGACTTGAGTTTACTATGGTTGTTCGTGTTAGATTGTGTTTGTGCACACAGGGGCCCAGCATCTAGCCAGCATGGGTTATCAAGATATGTCCCTCCACCTAGAAGTTCTGAGGAAACTGTCATGCTTATCACTACAGTACTAAGGTTCTGAAATATAACTGCAAAGATACCAAGCATACAAAATAAAATAATATACTTTGCATGTAGAACATTGTAACAAAAATATTCTCTCTCCCCCTCCCTCCCATCCCCGCCCCGCCACTCCTTTTACCTTCTGAAAAGAAGCTCCTATGTGCACATTAAAACTAGAAAAAAATTAAGGCTGTCATTTACTTAGTAACTGACCTGGTGTGTGTACGTCTACACATTTATGTTTGTGTGCACTTGTGTGAGTTTTATTTGGAGTGTACACAGACTGCACTGAAATTTACTGCTGAATTTCCACCAAAAAAAACAGAATCACGTGCTCAGGGGTGTCTTTTAGGGAGGGGGCAAGTGCCCTCCCCCCTGGATTTAGAATTTTTAAGTGCATAAAATATTTTTTTTTTTTTTTGTTATTTAAATAATGTTAACTTAAGCACATAAAACTGAAGTTTTATTATTAATGTTTCTAATTTATACATGCTTAATTTATAAAAAAAGACGCAACAAGGTCACTGTTGCCTAAATAAAATTCCCCCCCCCCTCCCCAAGATAAACCTGAAATGATGCCCTTGCATATGCTCATATTTCATTGAAAAACAAGACATAATTAATTAAAATGTAACTTAATTGTTAGATGTTAGCTGTATGCAGTAATTGTAATATAAGTGTAACTAATATTTACTTTGAAAAAATGTCCTTGGGATTTACTTCAGATTTGTTAGTAATGAACTTCCAGATAGGCTTACAATTTTTTTCCCTTTAGTCATTAACACATTTATATAATATAAAAGGTTTGGAAATAGGTAGGCCACAAAGTTAATTTAAAAAATTATAAAGAAACAAGCCCGAGTACTCAAAGGTAGATAAGTAGCAGACATTTAAAAGTGGGGCACATGGCTGTGCCGCACTTCTTCCACTCACCACCTGAGGAAACTGGCCGATCCAATAAAATATTGTGATCGTGTTTTATTGGATGCGTAATATCACCTTTATGACTGTCTCGTTCTTCATGATCTTGCTGTGTAAGTATTTGTGCCCATGTCTTTATGTAGTGGCTACTTTCGAGATCAACTATTGTATTATACATGCCTATGTTGGATGGCACAGTACGTATAATTTGTTTCTTTCAACAAGAAATGTTGTAAGAAACTTGAATGTGCACACAAATAATTATGATAGTTGTTTTTCAATGACATTTTATGTAAATACAGTAAATGTATTCTGCTCGAACAATAATAAATTAATTACTTCTAAGAGCATGTAATGGTAACAAATACTAGTGCTGTGTAGATCATCACATCATTTAATCCATATTAAACAAAATTTTTTTTAATATAACATTTTTGTATGATATTTGTAGGTCAGGCATTTACACTAATATTGTAATTGCATTCTTATTGTATATGGAAAGTTATTAGTACATAGTATAGAATCTCGCTACATGTAACTTGTTTTACAAAAATTACATTCAGGGAGCTTTCCTGGTGCATGTATTCTGTGTGATTGGACAGTGTGTTAATATTTTCATTTAAACGGAAATCTGGGTCACATGTGGGATGCATTTATACTGTGCCATTACTGATAAGCAAATCATGTGTGTCATACTGACCTAAGTTTAACCTTTAATAATGAACTGGTAGTGGTGTACTATATATGAGCTTTAATTACAATGTACAAAACTGTAGCACTCGTCAGCCATATTCTGACAACTTAGTTTATTATATATAAAATGTATATAAATAAATGTTTTCTAAAGTACCAACTATGACAGTGCTCTATATTACCTTACGTAGACCTATATAGGATTCACCGATACAAAAAATATGCCTTACAGTTTTAGTTATTATGTTTAAATAGTTTTGTTAGTTTTTCCTGCTACCCAACTCCAATCTTTTTTCAATCATCCATATGTAGGCATTACATTATTGTTGTTTTAATACTTAAAACATTTTTGCCTTTTTAGTGGATTTTAAGTTTTCTTTAGATTTGAAGCATGTTTCCTGTCTTGTTGTGACATGTTTATTATTGGCATGTAGCTCATCTATGGTAATAAAGAAAATAATTATATTCTGCTATAGCTTTGCTGATTTGAATACTGTATGTCGCCCAGAGGATACAAGCGTGGATCAGATCATCCAACCAAGACCTCATAGTTTTCAATTGTTCAGCATAGACTATTTTCATTATATTTCAGACTATGTCTCATTAAAAAAATTAGGGTAACTGAGACTCAAAACGATGTGTTATAAAAGGGTCTCAAAAAGTTGTTTTACAAAACAATGCCAAGAACTACACTTGCTAGTTTTGATTTAAAATTTGTGTCATTTATCAGAGATGGTATGTTAACCAACTTGTACAAATTTTTAATTTAAAAACAAAAATGTGACTTGACTCCCGGAATGTTTTGTCAAGAATGAATTTATCCACAAAGTTAGTTCAAAACTAGCGTTTTTCAACATGCAAGGATAAGTTAAATAAGGGAAACCAAAAATTTGTGTATTTTTACAGAAAAATAATCTCTCTTGAACTTTCACTGTTTAATGCCAGCAGATTCAATGGACAATTTCATAAAGAGGTAAAAACTGAGAATTTAAACAATAATCTGAGGTATCTAGAGCACTTACTCTAGTGTCATACAGCATTTAAAAGAATCTGAAAGTATTCAAATTAAATTTAACTTAACAGTGTGCACTTTCTGTGAAACTAACAATAATAAATTAAAAAATTTGCTTCGTGGTTTTCATTCAGGGTTTGTGTTTTGTGGCCTGCCCAACTCCTAGAACATCCCACATCCTCTGGACCACTGAAATTTCAAGAACCATAAAAAACTTGTACAGCACACGCACTTGCCTGAAACACACAATTCACCCAACTCACTAACAGAAAGTGAGGCTGTCATTAACCAGTCTATACCATTGGCGGGACAGAAGGCTTATCCTAGATGTAAAAAACTGTAACCTAAATTTACATTTTTTTTCTTTCTTTCTTTCTTTCTCTCTCTCTCCTGACGTAACATCGCTCTGCCAAAACTTGACTGGTTTTGTTTTTGTAACACCTGACAGTGATCAGCATCTACAGGCACATTTCCTAGTAATTGTACATCTGTCACAATTGTTGCTAAAAAGAAATTTGTGATCCTCCGCAGTCAGTTGCAACACATCAGACAGTTACTCACACAGCTCAAGCAGAAATGCTTTCTCACTGTGTCTGTTAGAATTCACAAACCTGCTTCCGAGATGGTCTTTCAATTATAAACCATTGCAAAATTTCTCTTCCAAAATTTAAATGACTATATAAATGTTCAGATTTTTTGTAATGAAATAGTTTTGTGAACGTTCATGTCATAGTTAATGCCTGATTGTTTGCGTTAGTCTAGGAACTCAGAAAGATAGTACTGCACATAATAAAAAGTTGCAAATAATTCACAGCACTAATTCATACTATATAAACTTCATATTATGAATTGCAAAACAAAATTGCTTTCTGGCTAAATTGAGGTTTGTAAAATTTAACGAGCAACAAAACAATAGCAGTTACAGTAAATAGCAAACTTAAACATAAAACTATGTTCTGTATGTTAGTAAATATACATCTGTATGCTTATAAAGGAATGTAACCGTTTCACAAAGCACCATAAAAAGACTTGCTATCTTGTACCACCAATATTTATAATTGTAAACTGAGAGTTACCACAGTTGGAAATAAAATTTTTTTTCTGTAATAGCATAGAAAAGAGTTAAAAGAAAGTAAATGTAAATTGTGGGTAGTTCTTAATGTTAACATATTTGTTGCATGAAATCAGTGCATTTTTTAATTCTTTTTAGGAATCAATATGCTCCGGTCTTCAGCAGAAATTACATGTAACAGCATATTATGTGAAGAGGCTCGGTTTGGAAAAGGAGTTAGAAGGCCATAATGGTTGCGTCAACTGCCTTGAGTGGAATTCAAGTGGAACGTGAGGACTTTTGTGTAATAAGATATTGCAGTTGTGTGTTCAGTAGCATTACAAAATTTAATTTCTTGTATTTGTTTTTTGTTTTCAGAACCTTGGCGTCAGCCTCTGATGACGTCCAGGTTATTCTTTGGGATCCATTCAGATACCGTAAACTTCATACCATTACTACTGGCCATCATGGGAATATATTTTCAGTTAAGGTAATTTATATATATATATATATTATGTATATATATTTTATTTATTTATTTATTGAGAACCCTTTCGATGGAACATTGTTTATAACCTGTCCCATATAATAATTCCATTTTTTGATAATTGTTTAGGTATTTCTTTATACACCTTCTTCCATGAAATAAATATTGTTTTCCTTTGCCAAGAGTGACTTTTGAATACACACAGTCAGCTGGTTCTCAAACTGTGTAATTTATCAAAAGGAAAAGTATTTCCCCCTAGAAAATAGTCTTCGTAACTGTCAAAAATGGAATTCTTAAATGAGACAAACCATATTTAAGTTATCAATTATGTTACTTGTTAATGTTTACTCTGTAGCAGATGTTTCTACTGTGTATGAAGCTGAAAGTTTTAGAATTTTAAATATTGGTACTCAACACTCTTTGTGTTAAAAAATTATGCATTCTTGATTCACAAGCAGTTTACATGTTGCAAAGAAATGTGGTTTCTAGATTAGTAAACAGATTTTATGTATTATTATCAATGAAATGTAGGGGTAATACATATAGCCCATTCATTTCAACTCAAAAATGGAAGTTCGAAAAAAAGTCATACAAGCTAGAGAATTGTACATATTTAGTTCAAACCCTCCCGAAGAACAATTTAAAACTCCCAGAGGATAAACTTTGTGCTACGGCTGCCATCTTGTAAAATGGCTACCAAAAAGTGGTGTTTTATGTATACATTTCTGAAACCATACACTTTATTGATAATTTCTTCAAACACAAATGTCTAACTTCCTTCGAAAAATGATACTAATGTATTTTATGCTGTCACCAGCCAATTTGTAGAAAAATGTGATTTAAACATTTCAAAAATATACTAACATAATGAAGTAAGAAATTTTTATCTTTTATGTCATACATGAGTACTCTAATGAAAAATGTGATGCAGGATCACGTTTTATTCAATGAAATGTTTTAGAGCTCACTTTCTTTAATGTATTATCATTATGATGTAATCCTAGAACAGTAAAATGCAACTCAAAGGAATTTCTTTAAATTAACTTTACTAAAAATTTCTTACAAGCAAGAGAATTGGTGCACATGCAGTTTAAGGTCCCCTTAACAACATATTAAAAGTCCACGGACACAAACCTTGTGTGCTAGGTCCACCATATTAAAAAGTGCTGGATAAAACTAGTTTTTAAATTTTATTTTGAAACATGTATGCTTTACCAAAAAAAATTTGTAACAAAGTATGTTTGTTTAACATGAGATGTTCTTCAAAAACTATTCTTTTGTAATTTTTTGCTATAACCTTCCGTTCAGTCACAAAATGTTGAAGCAGTACTTTAAACTTGTTGAACTAGCAATGAAAATCACCTTAAGACCTGGTGTACACCGCCAGGCATTTGTGTTTGATTCACACAACTGGTATCACATGTCTGGACAATAATACCATGGTAAAAGAATGAAGATTAACTTTTGTCTTAAAGTGTTACTTTAAGACCTTGTTTATATTTGGTAATGTGTGCTTAAAAAAAGTGAGGGGAGTCCATTAGTTCACTCAGTTTTAGCAGTACTGTTCACTAATAACTGGCATTAGACTTTGCTTCTGATTTTGACTCTCCTTTATGTTTAATATCTTTGGGATGTAACCCAGAATTACCTTAGTTTTGGTAAGGTCTACTGGAGGCTGCTTTGTGAAATGCATTAACTGATTTTTACTAGCTGAATGCATGTGCTGCTGATGAATGAGATGGCGAGGGATACAGTCCTAGTGCTGTTCTGTGGCAAAATTTGCGGTAGGCTAAGCCTGTAACGAAGAACCACAATACTGTATGTATGTAGATGTGACTGTACATCATTAAAATATGTACACATTTCCTTTTCTGTATTGGACAAATGAAATGTCCTTGTATATGTCTCTTAGCTGTTATTTTGTTAAGGTGATTTTTTTTTAATCAAATGCAAGTTTTATGGTTAAATGGTTTCGTGATAGATAACGCAATGTGACTACTTTGTTGTATATGTATTTTCACAGTGCATTAAATTTATGTGCAAGAAATATTTGTGACCGTAGGAGAACGCTAAGCCAAGTGAAGTAACATAATCATATTTAGTCAATACTTTATATTACGACTAAGTAAAGCAGTTGTACGTAGCATAGATCTATATTCTAAATCAGCACCAAAGAAGCTGAATTATTTCTGAGTACTTCACATATATTTTTTATTTATTTATAATATTTTATCATGTATATATTTCAGAAGTCTTAGATTCCATGTTTCAGCCTTACTGACAATAAAATTTAAAATTTGTGGTCTTTGACAAAAATATACTGATATCATTGCTGCATTTATTTAGAACACAAAGGTGTCGGTAAACGGCAAGTTGGTACAAACTTTGCACATGAAAGGATATCCAGTGATTTTTCTGTCCTGCAGTTCCTTCCCGGATCAGGGGACTCGGTTCTGGTGACTGGTGCCGGGGACTCTCGCATACGGGCCCACGACATCAACCTAGAGGAGACTACACTCTCCTGCAGCTGTCATACAGGTCGTGTGAAGCGCCTTGTCACCGCTGCTAATTCCCCTTACATGTTCTGGAGTGCTGCTGAGGATGGCCTCATCATGTAAGTTCACAATTGCACCACAACTTACGTGTCTGGATAATACACTTTCCAGTGAGCATGCCTTTGCTGCACCATTTCAAGATTGTGCTACACATGGTTGTAAATTTACTGTCTCAACTGTTGTATAACATCTAGAATTAATTAAAGGCATAGGTTTATTTACACCCCACTTTTAAATATTCATTTTAGTACAAATTTGTACACCTCTTTTTGTGACCAGTAATATTGAAATTTGTATAAAAAGAATTTTCAATTAGTCCAAAACAAAAGGAGTAGGAACTTCAATTCTTTACTGACATTTAAAGTACCTTTCTTATACTATAGTCATGTAAACAAAGAAAAGGTGGGAAACGGCTGCTAGGCTACTAATTACCAAAACACGTAGACAGAGATGCACAAGTACTTACAAAAACAATACTTGCAGGTTGGAGAATACAAAAAACAGATGGAAGAGACATTTTTTTACGGTTGCGCAGTCGCGATGTTTCATTGGCCAGGCCAGCTTCCTCTGGCCAGCGAAATGTTGGGACCACGCAACCAAACAAAAATGTGATATCCAACTATTTTTTGTGTTCTCCAACCTGCAAGTACTGTTTCTGTAAGTATTTGTACATCTCTGTCAATGTGTTTAAGTATTTTGCTTACACTATACATTATAAAAAAAGTAGTTACAAAGTTGCAAAGCTACTGCTTCTACATTTTTAACGTGCATGTTCTCCAACAGTCGAGGCTTCCTGTATATACCTATGTACTGTAATAATAAATCCACTACAGATTTTCAAAACTAAGCAGGAACTGTAAATATGTGTTGCAAAGAGTTAACCATTTCAAACGAGATGCAAGTGTATTTTGTTACTTTCAAATGAAAATCTAGTGGATAATTATGTATATGATAGTATTTTTTTTATATTCACCTTATCATTTCTTACATTTTCAACAAAAATGCACAAGTACTTACATGGCTGAATTTTTAGGTAGAACACACAAACACATAGAGGACGAATATATTTCTCTGCAGAAGCGCAATTACGACATTTCACAGGCTAGGCCAGCTTCATCAGGCAGCAAGTGAGGGTGAACTGAAGTCTGTTGTCCTGTGGTGGTTGGTAAGCAGTGCACCTAGCAGCCAGAGGGCAAATTAAGGTGTGGTGGGAAGTTTGTAAGTAGCCAGAGAGGTTATACTGTATGATGTTAAGGCCAGATGGCTGTTTGGGTTTGGAGGTGTACTGGTGTACAAGTTTCCTGCATCATAATTCAGCACTGTTGCTAGCTGTGGAAGGGCCCTCATCACTTTATTTTATTTTTTATAAGTGTTTCGTCGATCCCATGTTGAACATTTGCTCGGGATATGAAACTTGTCATGTACAATATAAAACATGCTGACATCATGATATATACTGATATGTTTAGAATTAATTGACAAATATTGCATAAAAGTACACAAGTCAGAGAATTTCAATATTTACATAACACACAATATCATAAACACATTCTTTCAAGTACTATGAATAAACAATAACATAAACTTATAATCAGAACAATACACAGGCCTTATTTACAATAAAAAAAAATTGCATCCTTTAATAAGAGTAACTAATTTGCTCTTTAGTATATACCACAGGTATACTTCAATAATAGTCTCTTAAAGTGCAATAAACCTAAAACATTTGTTTAAGCTTCTAAGAACTCAGTTATGGTATAAAAATATGATTTTGTAAATATATCTTAAGTGCTCTTAGAAATTGACTGTCACTGATGTATTTTGTTTTTTTATATTTGTGAGAAAAATTTGTTATAAATTTGAATACCAGAAAAAATGGCCCTTTTTGAAATATTTTTAAAGAACAAGAGGGAACATGAAGACTGTTTAGTTGTCAAGTGTTATATTTATGATAATTCTTATTTTTTTAAACTTATTCAAATTTTTATGAATAAATTTAGTTATAGCATATATATAAACACAAGCTAAAGGTAAAATTTTTAATTTTTGAAATAAAGTTCTACATGGGGTATTGGGTTTCACTCCAGCCAGTATCCGAACTACTGTTTTCTGTATTACAAAAATTTTGTTCACTCTGCTTGTATAACAAGAATCAAAATTTGAGTTGTGAGATGCTGCAACAAACACATTAACCTGGTCTACAGCATACTGCGAACCCAGTAGCAGTGATGGGCTGAATCAAGATATTTTATTAATGTGAGGAACACTCAATTGTTTAGAAAGATCATATAATGATTACTTCGATATAATAGCTGGCAAGCAACATCATTCTTTTCTTTGCTGTTTTTTTAAATGATGAGTTCAAAATAATCTCTTGGTTAGTTGACGAGCAATATCATCCTTTGCTTTACTATTTTTTTATCTCATCGGCATTTTATCTAGAAAGTATGCAGAAAATATTTCATGCACAATAAGGTGCAGTTTGTAGGGTATCTCATGTAAGTTAATTTTACTATTTGTCTTGAAACCAATCATTTAGCAGCAATTTTATAAAGTGTGAGTTCAACTGTCAAGAATGTATTGTAAAAGTAATAGTAGGAATTATTAAAAAAAATTAGAAAGTTTCTTTCATCTCAAATCATTCCTGAACTACACATTGAAGTTTGTGAGATACTATCTGCTGAAATACACAATGTAAGTGCAGTTTCAATAGTTCATAACATGTGGACGGGCGAAAATACCAGTTCGTTTATGTTAGTCACTGTTCATTTAATTTTTTCATAATGAACTGTTGTCAAAAGTTCTTTGCACAAGACATGATAAGAGTCACACATTGGTGAAAACATTGCACTTTTACTCTTGTAGAGATGATAAATAAAGGGTATGTTTATGAGTTGACTTGAGATAAGTTTAAAACCAAGTAATGAATACTGTATGTAGTTTAGAATGTTAAGTACAGTAAGTCCTAGATTAATGGACATTTGCTTAACGGACATTTGTTATAAAGGACACTTTAATTTGTGTCCATTGATTCGAACTACGGACGCGAAACTTGTTTCAACGGACAGTTCCGATTTGCTACTTTAAGGAGGCCGAGAACTATATTCCTGAACAGCCTGTACTGTTTCCTGTGATGTGTAGAGATGTGCCATGCGCTGCATTCTTCCGTAGTACATCTGGCAACACAGCTTTCTCTCCATCCCCCTTGTGACCTCTTCCGCACGGCACAGGTAGCCGAGTGATGCAACACGGAGTTTGGGCTTATCAGCTGTCACAGCGCATGCGTAGTCACTAGAAACTGTGACTTTTTTTCTTATCCCGAAATAGCACCCAGGTTCCTATAAGCTTTGTGACCGGCTAGTGTGTCATTGTTATGATTTGCGCTCAGTTGCACTGCGGGGATTTACTTTACGTACAGCTGTTTGTCTGCTTGAAGTTTGTAGTGGTGTTTTTAAGTTTAGTTTCTTTATAAAGTTCGTATTGTTTAATACTGATTAATGTCTACATATTTTATTACTCGTTAACATTTATATAGATTATTAGTACTCGTTAAAGTTAATATTGTTTGTCACACATTAAAGTTTTCATAGATTATTGTTTGCTGCATTATGTAATAATAATCTACGCTGTTCGGGAGAATGGCTATACTACAGGCAGGACCTGCTACAAAAAAAGCCGACTATCTGTAACCCTTGAAATAAAAATGAATGGGTACGAATCAGGTGTTCAGACATAGCGCAAGCACTTGATTTGCCTAAATCTACTGTCGACACAATTCTAATAAATTCTGACAAAATTAAAGCCATCATCAAAAATGTCACGCCATTGTCTGCTACGAAAGTTACTCACACTCGTAGCTCAGTTATGGAGACAATGGAGAAAATGCTTTCATTGTGGAATGATGATCAGACTCGGTTAAATGTTAACTTTACCCATCTAAAAATGAAATGAAACGTTAAAACAATCATTAATCGTAGCCTACAATATTTTCATTTTTAATGAATTCGGAGAAAAATTGTGTCCAAAGCTTTTTTTTATTATATATATTATATATATATATATATATATATATATATATATATATATATATATATATATATATATATATATATATATATATATATATATATATATATATATATAATACCTTCAAAACCATTGGGGGAGATACTGAGAATTTCATAGAGACATTTCTTGGTTATAGTTTTAATACAAATACTTTTCATCCCGTAACATTTTTTTCCTACGGCGCATCGTTTTGAAAATATTATGCAAAATGTAAACGTTTTTGCAAGATTGAAGAACCTAACCGTGTTTGTTTACATTCTCTCTTGCAGGAAAGAGCAATTTACTTAACAGACGTTTTGCATAATGGACACTTTCCGGGAATGTAAAGGCCGTGCTACATTCGCATGTCTCTTGGTCCTTCGTGTCCTCTTGTCCCATCGTCTCTTGACATCACCAAGGGACACCCAGAAATGTGATGCCACAATAGAGCTGTCTCATCCTGCAGATTCAGAAAAGCGACACCAGAGTGCAGTTATTATTGAGTTTTCATATTTTCGATTGCCCTTTATTTTATTCTATACCTGTTATGTGGATTCGGAGACTGACAATAATTACACAAATTGATTGATAAAAACATATTAGCAGTGTTTTTTTAATAGCAGTTTAAAAAAATTTGTCAATTAGTCACGTTCGTGAAACTTACTGGTGTTTATTTTGGTTGAAATATTTTTTTTTGTTTAAATAATTCTCTTTTTACATTGCATGCTCTCTACTGACATTACGAATGTTTATGTTTACGAGCTAATTTTGGCGGTGTTTAATGTTTTGAAAATTCTTCTTCTTCTTTAACTTGACGAAGGACATAGGACGAAGGGACAAATTTATAAATATTGGCCATATACATGGGACAAGATGAGACATGGGACAAAGAGACAGCAAGGGACACAAGGGACAACGTCACGTGATCATTTCAGCCAATCGGCGTGCAGTGTCCAATGGACACAGCATGGGACAACTTAACTGTAGCACGGCCTTAACCCGTCCGTTAATCGAGGACTTACTGTAATAAGTACTGTATTATTTTAGTACATTCAGTGCCAGTTGCCTTCTGTATTGTTTTCACCTCTGTCAAAACATTTCTTTTCCAACTTATTTCGCCATAGCTAATTTGTGCAGAAGTTTTGTTTCAATATAATTCATTTGCACATGTTTTATCTCGGGCACTTTTTTTTTCGGAAGCACAGTTGATTTTTGCTTAGTGAAATATTGTTTTGAGAGATTGTTGTGAGATGTGTAGAATGATCTACAGAATGTTTTGAATTATTCAAAAGCAAGAATAATTGAATATCTTGAGTCTTTCATTTGATTCAGCCCATCACTACCCTGTAGCATTTCGTGTATATGGCACATGAACTCCTAGTTTAATGTAATGCATATTTACAAAATAATTTAAATATTTCTTTGAATTTTGTAATGCTATTGTAGTTTCTCTTGTTTGTTTCGCTGAACACGAACACCCAGTATTTTAATTTGTAAAGCCACAATGTTTGAACTTTGTAATTTGCACAACTGATTTCTTCTCTTTTCTCGGACTATTTCCCCCATGTGCCCGACAACATTATATGACTGTTTGTAGAAATTTTAACATTACAAATGTTCACAGATATGGTTGTAGTACTCACAGTTCAGCTTATTGCGTTGTAGGTTCCGTCATTAGCCTCTTGGCGGAAATACCTACTGATGCAGCTAATCTTACATCCTCGTAACTATAAAAATGTATTGCTAGATGATAGCAGTTGGACTTTGGCCATACGAACATTCTATCTGTGGCCAGTAATTTTCTTGTTTGAAATGTGAAATAAATTTTGATTACACATAGTGTGCATATGCATATGAACATATTTTTTTCTTTTTTTACAATACCATGTAAAACAATATTGCTGGGAAAATGTTCACGTAAATACAAGGAGCAAGGAATGCTTTCGTAATTTGAAGTTGGAAGAGGCATGCAAACTGCTGGCCTTCTGAATTAAGAAAAATTTTATCAGGACCTAACTGTTGGAAATAGTAAATAATATATAATTAAATTTAATGAATCAGAAATACAAATGTGCTTATTTAAGACCCATATTTGCATTTGCCTGGAATTCTGAGAACTGTGACTGTGAGAAACAATCACTCACTTCAGTGACACTACCAGTGTTTCAACACTCATTTTCACATACTATTTGCTTAGTGAATACAATTGAAACAATGTTCATTGTGGAAAAACTTTTTTGTTTGTTAATAATTTAAAGTAAAATACTAAAATACAGTTATCTGACTTCACCATCCACTAGGGTGGGTCGAATAAGTCAATTTTTCGAGCATCAATTTCTAATAGGGCTCAAAAGTTGCGTATTTGCGTGCTAATCAACAGGAAAAAAAAATAATAATACGTTATATCTTCAGTTCATGCAAAGGACTCAAAGTTTGGGAAAATTATAAAATACTTAAAAATTTACATTTATGTTAAAATTATTTTGACTGCATGTTTTTGTTTCTGCCTGACAATAGGAAAATTATGTTTGAACAACATGCACAACATTTTCAGTTCGCACAAAAGGCCTAAAGTTTATTAATCTGGGCAGAATTGTTTATAAAGTTATGCAAACATACTAAAATTTATAAAGGGCCATCTTTCTTAATAATTAGAGTGAGTGCTTCAGTGTCAATAATAGTGCATTATTTTGCAGCTCTTTGCCCATTTCATATTTTTTTTTTTTTTTATGAAATCACCCAAAACTCACCACGAGGAGGTGGCCGGTGTAATATGACCGACATACTGCCCACCAGACTTACGAATCCCACTAATGTGCTCCTCTTTTCTTACTCTAAGATAAATTTTAGCTCATATTTTTCTTGAAAGAGAGGTTCATCTTTTCTTCCATTAAAGTATATTATTCCCTTTGTCACTATGGCCAAGTCCATATATATTTTCGAATTCATTCGGGTTTTATGTTTTTCTCTTGTTATCTTGCTTTTATTAATCACTAGCAACATATATTTTTCAGAAATCATTCCAACATCCTGCAAAATGCTGGAAGCAATAGCAGCCATAGCGCTATCGGAAACACCAAATCTGTCACTCGCTAAAGCAGCAGATGTTAATTTCGATCTCATTTGAGAGGTTGAAGGAACCAAAACAGATCAATTTCTATAGATTTTCGAGTAGTTTTCCTTTCCATGTGAGAGATGTCATTGTCAACTGCAACAAATTCTCACAACAATTCTAGTGGTTTTCTCTCCTTTCTTTACTTAACTTTCACTGTCTACTGTTGATATGTACTGCCAATGTAAGCACTCCGGGTTGTTCACTGATCGTATATAAATTTTCTCTCAATTGGTGGAATTTTTTGTCTTTCTTACAACTTTATTGTACAATTGCAGGGCAGTCACAGGCATTTGCCTTTTTCACACATACATAAGAAAATGCTATAGCACACTTGGAGGTAGTAATATCAAAAAGCTATGATTTCGCTTCAGCCACAAATTTCTCTACTGTTTCAATAAACCACTTCCTTTCCTTGTCTCAGTTGTACGATTTTCTTAAATCAAAATACTCATCATGATAGAATTTTATCATTTGCACAACTCAAGTGTGTGTGACATCTTGGATGGAGGCTTTACAATAAAGTAGCTCTATTTTAGAAGCTACACTTTCAGCTATGGTTGAAAACGCAAATTTTTACTTTGAATCCAGTGAAACTGAAATTTTATACCCTTCCTCACAGCAACTTAGCGTCATGTCCTCATATGTCAGTAGTTTTTTCCTGTTTAATCCTTTAGCCAAACCGAAAATGGGATAACGGTGCATCTGTCTTGTCATGAACACCTTTTTTCTGAATCTCCATCTCTCATCCTTCGCAACCGCTAACAAGTAACAAGACAAATGCTTACCTGTATAGGTCATTCAGAATAAAGTGAGTGCTAGAGATTTAATCTTTGAAAAAAAAAAAAACTAGCCATTACTACATATAAGTCACCATTAGCAAGAGTTACTTTACTGTTTGTATGGTTGGTAGCGATTCATCGCGTGTAGTTCCGTGTATTTTCCTATTTGAATACAACATTAGTGAAAGAACATCAGATGAAATTGACCTCTCTGCATTTAATATACTTCAAATTATTTATTTATGATCTTATTGACATTCCTACTTACAGTATAAGTAGACTCAATTGATGCCAGAAGAATGTAACGCTATTGCCGGCCTCAGGTCATCTTGCTCGTTAGCGCTTGCTCTGCGCTTCAAACAGTTCAAAATTCCACCGACAGGTGACATCAGAGTTAGATTGTGTTTGTCCGTTGTGCGTATACACACATTCAAAAGTATTGGAAATTACTATGAATATCATTGCCAAATGATGTGAAACCATCAGTATTCTGTAAATTATGTTTTACGTTTTCCAGCCTATAAACAACATACTTTTTATTTCACATATTAAGAAAATACGTTATTTATTGTTTCTGAATTGCGTCGTCATTGTTCGTGGCAGTAGAACTGAACGAAACTTGAATTCTTGAATTGCGTGTGTCATGTCTGTTCTTAGTGACAGTTTTTTGCGTCGTCATTGTTCGTGGCAGTAGAACTGAACGAAACTTGAATTCTTGAATTGCGGGTGTCATGTCTGTTCTTAGTGACAGTTTTGAGTTACAAATTCAAATAAAATATGCCCGCGTTTACGAGATTCATAACGGCAGCAGTGCGTGTTGTATAAATTAGTCTATGGATAGAAACCAGTATTATAAGACATTAACTGGCAGGTATTTATAACTAAGATTGCTTTTTATTATATCTTATATTCAGCCCCAGTGCATTTCAGTAGTAGATATTGTATCTAAAATTTATCGGAGCAGTTTAATGTAGTTGTTAACATGCACAACACTGTGTAAATAAAAGTATGTGGCAATATTTATATTTACATTTGGCGGAAAGATATAAACTGGCAGAAAATAGAAATTAATCAGGGCTTTTTTTGATTGTTCACTTTATTATTCCGAATCACCTATAGAAAAGATGTGTATCTACACTCTTGCTTGATCTGCAACTATACTGTAGCTAAATAGCTATTTATAGATTTAACACAGCAACTAGATGTTCTCACAGGGCAAGCCAAGTACTAACTGACAGACAATAGATAGGAAAGTGCTGCCACTTATTGCTTTCCTTCAACTCGCGCGAAAAGAGTGAGGGAAACATGTTGCGACAAGTTTGTTTGAAGTGAGGCTCGCTCGCTCAATATTTGTATGTATATAGCAACATTATCAGAATAACTCCAATAAGCCATTTTAATTGCGATTTAGGATTGTAAACATAAATTGCTTGCAATGGTTGTCTCATTTATTAGATTTTGTAAGATACTGTGAATATTTAGATACCTGTCAAAACACAAATTTTTGACAAAATTATTAAAATTTAGGCCTTTTGCGCAAACTGAAAATGTTGTGCATTGTGTTGAAATATAATTTTTCTATCGTCACGCAACTAAAATGAAGTACTTATGTGCTGTTAGAAACCAAAACATGCAGTCAGAATAATTTTAGCATAACTGTCAATTGTAATGTTTTTTGTAATTTTTCCAAACATTATGTCCTTCGTGCAAACTGAAGATTTTTTTTATTAGCAGGCAAATATGCAACTTTTGAGCCCTATTAGAAATTGATACTCAAATTGACGTTTTCGACCCACCCTACCATCCACTACTGTAAAAATCTTCACTACAGCAACTATTTACTTACCGGCACTACCATACTTCTCTTGTCTAAAACAATGTCTGATGTAGCATTAAAGAGTGTTTTAAACTTATTGAACTTGTCAGTAATTAAATGCATAATTCATTATATGTTTTCTTGTGTGTCTTGTGTGCCAGTTCTTTGAAAGTTCAACAACCTGAATCCACATAATCTGCTATAAATTTTCGTTTCTTGATAGTCATGAATTAGTTTTTCAGTCACAAAAGCATTTTTGTGAGACCTGATATTTATGCTCTGCAAGTTCACTGAACAGCAAAAATTAAGTTATAGAGTAAACTCCTGATTATCCGTATTAATTAATGTCGGGAAATGCGTAGATAAATAAAAATATATCGTGAGGTGCACTGTAAACACGAGACAAAGTGATGTTGAAGGCTCGTTAAACCATTCTTCCATGCCAGAGTTGACATTCTTATGTTCCAAACAGGGTTTTCATTACAGATTTTTTTTTTTTTTGTTTTTACAATGTTAAACTTACAGAATGCCGCACAGATAATCCATAAACCCGTTAATCGATGCCCGGATAGTCTGGAGTTTACCGTATATATGTACTAGGTACTTAATTTAGGGCCTATGCTGTCGCAAGCCATATTCACTTATTCCTGGTAAATTAAAACATATATAATAAACTGTTTTATAAAGTACACTGTAACTATAATTATGTACTACTGCCATTTGTGACGTGTATCCTTAAACTTTGCCGTGATTGCAATGGTTTATTGACATTGGCATGCCGAACATTGCATTGTAGGGAAAGGCTAAAGCACCTTTTTCTCATTTAACACTGTTCATAGCAATAGTTCTGTGAGAGATATTTTAGAGGGGGCTATAAATTTTCTAACGGTGGCTAACCCTTACCCCCCCCCCCTCCTAGCTATGCCAGTGGTTACTGAGAGAGTAATTTGAGCACATTTGAATATAATCATTTAATTGTTAAGCACAAGTGTATCTTGTGACATCATGTGCATACTTTTAGTTTTACAGTTAAATTTAAATGCTTAAAATTAACGACCTTGAATGAAGCAGTGTTGTCATGAATCGAAATTGGCGAAGATTACCCATTTGATGCAACCACACAGATTCTTGTAAAAGTGAAGAACAAGTTAAAATAACGTATCAAGTGTTCCTGTACATTGCATCTGTATACGTTAAATAACAGAACCAAACACTGTTCACTTGCATATGTTTTACCAGTACAAAACTTTGCATGTAACTGTGCTAAACGACTGATGCCATGCAAGTCAGGTGATATTTATTATTAAAATAGCTCATCTTAACTCAATCACCAACTGTTGGCTATCTTAATTGCAGAACTGACACAAACTGTCGTTTCAAGGATCCACTGTCAAACATAATCTCAGTTCATATTTATTAGAGTACAGCTGTGCTATACATTATAATCACCATAAATATAAACAAGGCTACATCTTAAAGATATGTGTGTTATTGTATGATAAATGCAGAGCATCTATTTTTTCCTCTTATCTTCTCACTCCTCCTTCCCTCCCCCCTCCCTCACATCCCATAACTTAATACCTTCATTCTTGTTTTATTAATGCTTTCCGTGCAGACGGGAAAGAAAACTTATTGCGCTCTGACTTCCGTGTGTTTTGATGTTTAGGGAGTTTGACACACGGGTACCTCACACTTGTTCACGAGAGGTCAAGAATGTTGTGGTTAACCTGCTTACCCATATGGGTCGCTATGCAGAGGCAAAATGTCTGGCTATCAACCCTCTTCGGCCAGAGCTGATAGCTGTGGGGGCTAATGACCCTTACGTTCGAGTGTATGATCGACGCATGATCACGCCCACCACCATTGAGGTAAGACTCCCATTTGAATTTGGTCAATCCTGCTAATTTTAGCGAAGGTGCATGTAGCAAAATTGGAATTTAAGATATCTTGCTGTAACAAGTGCTTCAATAAATTTTTGTGTTTCGATGTTTTTGATATTTTCTTTTTACATTAGGTGTAATTTACTGATACATATGTTCCACATATGGGAAGAAGCTAATCTAATACAGTGCTGAAAAATTTCCGTTCTTTTTCTACCCCTCCTTCCTAATACTGTTTTCTTTGTGTTTCCTCTTACTTTCAATCTGTTGATCCAAAACCACATTACCACAGCCTTTATATTACATGATCAACAGAAATTTGAAAATATCTGTACCACATCCAGCCACTGTGCAAAAGAGTGTGGACAATAAGTTTCGTACTGACTGATAAGTAAATCTGGCTCAATCCACATACTCTACTACTTTTATAGATAAAGTGTGACCTAAGGGCTTGACATAATTACACTTTGGACCTGGTACCTAGTAGTGGTTAACCAAACCACTTGCTGGCAGAGTGCAATAACTGTAGCAAACAGCTTCACCACTGACTCTGGACAGTTACCCTTGGTGGTTCAATACCAAAAAACATTCCATACCCAGTCTCTGTAGAAGGAAGTACAGACAAGAGGGTTTCACATATATAAGATTGCCTTAAAGTCCATTAAAGATAGTGGATATGGATGGTTTGTTAGCCTTGCCAAATCACACCTTAGCTTGTAGAATCCTCTCTTTACCCTTTCTTGAGTCACAGTGACTGGATTTTCTTGGACATACTCTATTGTGCTATAGATGACTGTCAAAGATAACTGAAGTGAGTAGAAAAACATATATAAGCAGAGTATGCTTTAGTCAACAGGATACATATGAGTAGAAAACATATATAAGCAGAGTATGCTTTAGTCAACAGGATACATACACAAAATAAAATGTCATAAATGGAATCGGGTCAAATAAAACAAGGACAAACAGAGAAGATATAAAAAAAACTGTCAGTCGCACTCATGTTTCTGAACTATGTGTGTCTCCACCTGATGACGGCAACAAATTCCATTTCCGCAAACGTCGTTCCACTGTCTGGAAAACTACTGTTTGGTTTTGTCTCATCGTTGTGTCACATGTAGTTTTTTGTTTGTGTCTGATATGGTACTGGTTTTGTTTCACCTCATCATTGTGTCATATTTTTATTTTTATTTTTTGGGTCATACATTTCAACTGTTAGTTCCTTGGCCAAAGTAGACCTCAAACCAGAGTTGTCTGCCTTGGCGGTGTATGGGTTTTTCTTTTGTTTTCTAATTTTATATTTCTTATCTGTTTGTACTTGTTTTATTTGACCCAATTCCATTTATGACATTTTATGTTGTGTATGTACCCTGTTGACTAAAGCATACTCTGCTTATATATGTTTTTCTGTTATCTTTAGTTTTCTTTCACAGTTATCTATATCACAGTGGAGTATGTCCAAGAAACTAAATCGAGTCATGTGCTCACACTGCACAGTTCTCTTAAAAACCATTTTGAGTCACAATTGTGTGACATCTTTCTTGCATACCCTTGGTACACAATTTTTTTTGGCGATGTAGAAGGCAGTTTCTTATTATGTGATAATATGATGGAGCTTTGCAGTTTGACCAGAGCTTTGGGAATGAGATTCAGCTGAGTTGAAGACTAGGTATCTTTATATGATTCTGCTACAGCCAGCCCACAGCTGGCGAAACCTCATCGAAGCAAGAGCAAAAGCTTGCAATAGACCTGAACAGACTTTATTGTATAAAAATTGAAAAACTTAAATATGTTCTAGGAAAAATATACGCTGGTGTTTATGATACAAAAGGAGATGCTCAGGCGAGCAGCGCCACGAGTGACATTTACTAAGTCACCCTGGTCAGTGTTCACCCCCCTCTCCCCCTCAAATTCACTCGTCGGTCTCACTTGGGACATGTAGCTCTGTCTGCAGTCCAGAATAGAAGGGTATTAATATGCTTTGTTTGGAACCTATCCACTGCAACACCTGTCTTGCCCCTACCCCCTTCTCCATGTAATTTTAAGGCTCCAATGAGGCAGTGTACAGCCATACCTACATCTGAAAGACTGCCAGTTAGAATCGGAATCATTAACAATAAAGGGGTACTGTTAAAATAAAAGGGTTGTAATGATCTGTATATGATTTGTTATTTCGATTTTAAGTATGATATGTGATTTGTGAATATTATAGGGAGATTTTTTTAATTAAATGGCAGTCAATCGGTAGCTGCAATCTCGTCACCAGAAGGGATCATGACCTGAATAGTGTTGTCCCGGCTGTGATTGGACATTTATAAACGCTAATGTTTCCAGGAGACTTGCTTTAGTTTTTTTGTGCTGTTTGGGACTTTCTCATGAAGCCTTTAGAAGGTTGGATGCGTGTGTGATACATTCAAAATATCAGAGTTTAATCAGTTTTATAAGTGCTTGCTTGTGAATGCCAGAAGAGGGGGCCACGTGAGTGATCATGGACAAAATGTGTGATTGTTTATCAAGGACAAATCTGTTGGAAATATTCTGGTGATGGTCACATGGTTATGGTAATCTAGTATGTCCAAGATAGTAAGATAAGTAATGTTTTGTTAGGCTGATATACTTTGTTTTGTTGATTCTTGTCACCATCTTTTGTTTTTGGTGCTATGTAATGGGTGCATTAAAAATAAAAAGTAAGTAAAAAAAGGGATTTTTCAGATAAGTAAACTGTATCCCATTATTTCCATCAGGTTACGGGCACAAGAAACATTGAAGCATATTGATATTTTTACAGGAGACATTTATTATGTTAAGTTCAGCATGTAAATGCATATGCACAGTGATGAATTCAAACTAAATAAAAATGGTCAGTTTTTTTTTTTTTTTTTAGATTACTTCTATAAGTGCTTAAAGGATTGTATTTATTTATTTAAAAAAAAATCAATTACAACTATGGCGAGTTCAAGTTCATTACTGACAGTTGAGAAACTACATTAGATGGCATGAATAGGTAATTACAATGACTGGAAATTTGTAATGCAGCATCATTTAATGCACAAAGATTTGTGGGAGTGTGTAGTAGTAAAGAGTGGCAATAGTGTTGACACTAAAAAGGATCAAAAGTCACTTGTGAAAATTTTTTTGACTGTGAAACCAAATTGTTGCATACATGTGAGGTCTGCGAAGACAGCAAAAGAAGCATGGGAAAATCTTGAAAAGGCATACGAGGATAAAGGACTTCTGCGAAGGTTAAGACTTTTGAGAACTCTTTTCAGTGTTAGGTTATGTAACCATGGGGACATGAAAGACTATGTTACTCAGATTGTCAATAACTCAAAAGCTGGCCAACATTTATAATGTATCACCATGGTAGGGAAAGGTGTTGTTGTTTTTTCTGAATCTGGTTGTGATATGCACAATAAAAATTGTTTTGAAGTGCATGGTCAGATTAGGGCAACTGCAACGTATGTTAATGACCTGTAAAAACTTAACTTACGTTCTTAGATGGTAAATATGTCAGTAGTGAAACCCACACAGAAGTTGTGGCATAAGAGATTTGTACATCTTGGAAAGCAGGGACTTCAACAGTTCAAAGAAGGAATGGTTACTGGCATAAACTATTCAGATAATAGTGAGGGCTTCTGCATTGCATGTATGAAAGGGAAGCAGGCAAGTAGACCATTCCAGAAATATGTTGCAAAACAAGCATCAATAGTTTGGAATAAACTGACTCACCAGACTTTGCTGGAACTTGGGTCGAAGAGCTCAAAGCATGAACCATGTCGTTATCAAAGGAAGAACCAAGACTCAGTTATGATTGTTGCTATTTATGTTGATGATTGCTTTGTGTTCTGCAACAATGACAGTGACAAGTCAAGACTGGTAAAAGAACTTGACAAGATATTTTAAATCAAAAACCTCTGTGAAGCAGAAGAATGTCTTGGAATGAGGATTGCCAGAAACAGGGATGATGGAAGAATTTCTTTAGATTGGAGGATGTATGCTGAAAATAGCTTAGAGCGTTTTGGGATGCTGTACTGCAAGCCAGTGGCACATCCATTTAAGTGAATACATAATAGACTGATCAAGGCTACAAACGAAGACAAGCAAACTGTCCGTATCAACTACTGTATATAAGTAAAAAGTAAGCCTAACTGCTGTATCATGTATTTGGCTGTCTGTGCTAGGCCAGATATTTCTTCTGCATGCAGTGTTTTAAGTCAGTTTAATAGTAGTCATACATTTGAGCACTGGACTATGGTGAAAAGAATATTGCGGTGCTGACCACAATTTCTTCACTTCTAATGACCTCCGCAAAGGACACATTGCAGGGCTGACTACTTCTGAGCGACAGAAAAGTATTACAACCTAAACCCACACATTGTGGGACTTGTGGTTATGAACCCTATCTTGAGCCATTGAGTTTTAGGCGTCTGACAAGACTATCTGAGCAAGAAATTGAGTGTGTGACAAAAGTGTTGAATGATTGGTGATGTGTTATTATTTAAATAAGCTTATCTGTTGACTGCATTTGCTGATTTATTAAAAAACAATATGAGTAATGTTTTTCAGATATGAAAATAATATCAGTATATCATCAAATTACAGTAAAAATTCCAGAAAATATTTGACCACTTACTGAAATAAAAATCAAATTATAAATGGTTTCAAGATTTACTGTTAAGCTGATTAGCAGATAGTGTACCAGTGTTTTCATTTTACATATTCGCAAGGTTACTAGCTAAGATACATTTTTTTATAATGTAGCAGCTTAAAGCATATAGGTCTAGTATTTCCGTCAAATATATATCCTGCTGTGTGTAAATATAATGTTACCGTATTTTCCGGCATATAAGACGACTATTTTTACGTATTTTTGGCCTTCAAAAATTGCTACTCATCTTATATGAAGGTCCAAAAATTTTTGGTAACCTAAAAATCATTTGAAAGCTAAGCTGTAAGCTGTGGAGTTGTATGAAGTTTCAAGGAATTGCATTTTTCATCACAAATGAAAACGAGTGCCCTTTTTTTTTAATAAAATGTACGATATGAAATTTTGATGAGTGTCATTCATAACAAAGGACACTTCCTCGCAGCAAAGCAGCTATTAATGCAGCTGGAGGGCATGCCTTGATCCTTTGTCTCGCCAGCCCACAACTCTAGGGTGGCGAAAACGAGGATCTAGGTACCATGTTCCTAGATCATTTGTTTCACCGGCACAAAACTCTCTGGCGGAGAAAACGAGGATCTAGGTACCGTACCACACATTCTTGTGTCTGCTGGCAGGCAACAACAGTGCACAGGAATGCAATGACCTTGCAAGCAGCTGTTGTAGCCCGGCGTTGCCATGTAGCGCGCAGCGTGCCTCAGTCCGGCATTGCCAAGTCACGCACAGCTGCCGGAAACAGATGAATTCGCCGGCCACCGCCGTGCATTTCCTTGGCTCTTGGGTGCCTGGGGGGCAGTAGCAGCAAATGTTATTCGTGTGTGTGTCTGCTATGATGTTTATATGATGGTAATAAATGCATTGAAAATATTTATACTAAATTTTTAATGTTTCTGGCAAAGGAAAAAAAAAAATTTTTTCTGTCTGGAATTTCAAATTTAGTAATTTACTTTTTTTTCAAGATTTTGTACCTTCAAAACCATGACTCGTCTTATATACAGAGTCGTCCTATATGCCGGCAAATACGGTATATATGTAGTACAACATTAATGTTAATTTAATATCAGGCAATGGCCCACGCATTGATTAATAAAGCTGGGGTGTGGTTATTTTTGTCATTATAATCTATACAGTGTAAGTTTGCCTGATTTTGACACTTCATTTACGAGAAAGATGTCTGGCAGCTCTATTGTGTTGACCTTTAAACCATCCTGATTTCCTGGAAAAACAGGGGCTCTGCAATCATGTGTACAGGCACACTTCTCAGCAGAAAATTCTCAAAATCAGGCAATCTTATACTGACCAGATTGTATATTTTTTGCTGGTATTTTTCGGGTATATTTCATGCATTTTGGAACTTTAATTATGTTTTACAGCTTTTTTTTTTCACCCTCGACCATACACCCGCCCCCTTTTTTTCCCCCTCTTGATTAGCTAAAGATTTAATGCTGCTGGCCGGACCTGGCCAACTGGCAAATTTTATGTCTCAAATTCAGTGATATCCTAATGTCAGGATATTTTTTCTGTCACCGTAATTGTTATGGAATCAGTAGGCCAGTTGCTTGTTATTGAAAATGAAAAAGTCCTAGTCCAAACAATAGTAGTAATAATTTAGTAAGTCAAGCTATGACTAATTTGCTACATCATGAAGATATCCTTCTTTACTTTATTGACACGAAGTGTGTTGTTCCCTCGATGTGGCATTGGAGTTTCACCTACGTCACATTGTTTCAATTTTGTGTTGGCAAACAAGTACTACTGGATGCCATTTATGTTGATTGAGATAAGTTAAATTTATCTTTACCGAAAAAAATCTCATACACCCAGAATATACACCTAAGCTCTATAACTGCTTGTGCTTATTTGGCTTTATCTAACTCAAATGTAAGTTAATATTGATTTAAAGACTAAATTGGTGAACCGATAAAATTTAAATATTTTAAATTTCAGTTCCAACATTTAGTTAGACAATATTAATTTCAATACAGTTCTTTCTTTCTTATTTTGTAATTTTAATTAAATTCCAAGCAAATGTTTTAAGGGTTGTTGTATTTTTCAGGTAAATATTTGTCAGTCTATAACAATCATTCACAACACAAATAAATACTGTCAGCAATCCTTGTTTTATCTGGAATTCATTAAACAAATGTAAGGTATAATCTGTATATGGTGGTTGCTGTATACAGTAAACTTCCAGTTGTTATCTGTGCACCAATTCATCAGTTTTTGGATTAACTGTGCAGCTTTATGTGTGCTTAACCCTGTAAAAAACAATTTTTTGTAAAAAAAAAACTCATTGAAAGATATGAATGGCACCACTGTTGTACAAGAATGGATTAACGAGATTTCGCTGTCAATTTTTCTCATGTTTACCGTGCACCCAAGACATATTTTAATTTATTTTGGGGAAAAGTGCCACTATAGATGAGTTAAATATGGTATTTGTGGTGTTTGAGTGAATTATAAAAAATGTGTATATAATTTTTTGGCTAATGAACTATACCATTTTTTTTTTTCGATTATCCGTGCGTTGCTTGACATTAATTAACACTGACAATTGGTTGTTTACTGTATTTATCTTGTCTTTTTTTGTTAGTGATAAATTAAATTTTTTTTCTTATTTCACTTTCCTCATTCTGCACATGTGTACTGGTATATAGTGTAACTTTGGGTTTGTCGATGGTAAGTTCACTTTTATGCTGTGGTTGTTTTATATCTTATTAAATTATACATTGAGTTTTCAGTTGAAAATCATGTTGGTAATGTAACACTTTTGTGTAGGAAGTGTAAGTATAAAATTTTTTATCACCAGAGGATTTATCTAAGTTTTTTTTTAATTTAATAAGAGTATTTTTAACAAGTGTTGTATGCAGCTTCATTTACAGTGTAATTTTAACTTTGGTACAGTTCCCAGCGGACAGCATGCTGCGATCCAACTGGGAAAGACAAGACTACATGGCAAAGAAATCAGGATCTGGCTGTCGAGTTGATAACCTTTCATCAGGTTGTGTCCAGTACTATGTTGCAGGTGAGGGATTGCAGTTTGTATCTAATCTGTGTCTGTTCATGTTGCACCATTGTCATTGTTAAGGTTGTGCTATTTTATGGGCAAAGGCAGGGGTCATTGATGAGATGGGTCCCAGCACTTCTGTATCGAGCTTCAAATTAGGCTACTCTGGAATGCTACATGGATATGCCTTGAGACTTGCAGTCGTGGTCTTATGGTTAGATCTCACTCCTGATACCTTGCTTCTCCAAGCAGTTCTCCATCCTTCACACCATGTGAGACCTCGTATATAACTTCATTCTCTAGCTTATCTCCCCCTCCTTCATGATTCCTTGGCATTGACATAAACAACTTGTTCATGAAATTAAAGAAAAATGGAACTATCCATGAGTTAAAAGGGACAAAGTATGTTCTGTATACTTTGTACCTTCAGTTTCACATGTTTATAAAGTATCTTATTACAATAGACTCCCTCCTCCTATTTTACGAGGCCTCACAGTGCCTGAGAAAGACTTCTTAAAATCGCTGCCTCGTAAAATCCACTTCTCGTAAAAATTGAGGTTCTATTGTACGTAGAAGTTGGATTTAATTTGGGTGACTGTAGAAAATGAGAGTGGAGGATTAATTTTTAGTAATAAAGTTCTTTCTTTCTTTTTCAATGGTTTCATTGGTTTTGTGAATTACGTAACTGTAATTTTACCCATGAAACATTTGTCAATACATGTCCTATCAGTTTTATATATGAATAAATTACAGTTACTTAAAAACTGAGCAAACATCCAACACATTCTCGGATGAATGTTTATGACTTAACAGTGCTGCGATGTACTGTTTTTAATTTTTGTTAATACTCAATATTCTGGATTACAATACTGAATGCAAAGTATTCTGTTCAGTTTTTCTCTTTTACTTAATAGTTAAACACGTTGTCAATTGTAATTTATACTTCAATGGGCAAACATCCAGCACATACTCTGAGGAACATATGATTAACAGCACTCCAATGTATTTTTTTAATTTTTGTTTATACTTAATATTCTGGATTACAATACTAAATTGTAAATATTCTGTTTAGTTTTTTTTTTCTTAATAGTTACACATATTGTTAATTGTAATGTATACTTCAATGGGTGTTATTATTCTTTTCTCTTCCATATTGCTCCCTAACCTTTATTGTTGTTTATTTTTAAATACTGTATTTACAGTTTGCCTTTTATCCCCACAGGCCACCTACCTGTCAAACTGCAGGATTACAAGAAGAAATACCGCAACCTGGCATCCACTTATGTTACATTCAGCCCTGATGGCAATGACCTCTTGGTGAACTTGGGTGGGGAGCAAATCTACCTGTTCGACATCAACAAACGTAGAAAACCAACGAGATTTGAGATCCAGTCACAAGAACTTGGTGATGTGAAAGCATTCTGTAAAGGTTTGTGTGCAAGTTTTTTCAGGGTTTCAAATCAGTTCATTAGTCCGTTGCAACTTTGTAATACTGTAGTTTGAAATTCAGACATTTGTGATGGTTGCATAGATTTGTGTGTTAGATACTAGGTACTGTGAAATATTTGTGTTCATTTTTTTTATTACCTTGTCATAATGTGATATCTTGTGTGGGTGTTTTGTGAAAGAAATAAGATTTTGTTAATGTTTCTTGGTCATTGTCTTCATTGACTGTATATTATCTCCTCCTAATGTTCTCCTTAGGACATGTTTTATGAAATATGTGACTTATTGGTGTTTTGCACTCCATCTTTAACATTGTTTTATAATATTTTCAGAAACACTTACTGTCAAATAGTTTTGAATGGTTGTGGTTTCTTGAATTATATATTACTGAAAAATATTTTGAATTTATTAGTCACACCCAATTGTTTTTAATATTAAATTGAGTATACTGGCAGAAAGAGAGTGGTCAGGATAATCAGTCCATCCATGTAGGTGTAGTCATTAGTTACCACACACACCTAAATAGTCTCCCAGCTATGTATGTACTTGTAAATTGAAAGTATGGCTTCTAAGACTTGCATTGGCTTGGGTATGTAATATGCCACGGCCGTAGAAGAACAGGTCTGGACACTCGCCTGGAAACTTGACCCCCTTGTTGTTTGGCTGCAGTTCACCAAGTTACCGATAATGCTATACATTTTTGGCGCTGTAATTCGGGCGGTCCAGCTCAAACTCCGCCCTCTTCCATTCCACTAAGATAAACAATTTATCAAAACCAATTTTTTATCAATTTATGAAACACTTTCTTTGCTCACAATTTTAAATCATGTCTCCAGAAATCTTTATTTACTTTATAATGTTAACAATGGGAAAAAGTGGGCTGAGTTTAAGTCCGACCGCCTGGATTACAGCGCCAAAAAGTACAACATTCTCGGTAACTTGACGAACTACAGCCAAACAACAAGGGGGTCAAGCAAAATACATTGGTAGATAGGCGAGTGTCCAGACCTGTTCTTCTACGACCGTGGTAATATGCACTATTTAAGTTTGCCTGATTTTGACATTTCTCGTGGGGAAAAATATTTCTGTAAATTGCTTTGCACAGATACTGTTATCCTAGGAAGTCAGGTTGGAGCTGCCAGCTATCTTTCTCCAAAGAGAAATGTCGGAATAAGAATAATGTAAACTTGTACCACATAGACAGACTATAATAAAATTAAAGTACATAACTTTTATAAAGGATAGGGATAAACTTTATGGAAAAGTTTTGTCTGCAATCTGTTAAAGGTGAAATGTGCAGTATGTTTGATTGTACTTTCCAGAGCATTGTGATGTGTCAAATGGCTATAGCAATGGCTTTCGAAATGGCACAAACGGTTTTGCTACTTCATCGAGTAACGTGACTTTCAATGCCAATTATGTCACCTCGAAGTTAATGCCTTCTCAATCATCACCATCAACACCTAGTACACATGTGTCCGAGAAGAAGTTAAAAAGAGAAAAGATTCCTTTGGCAAACAACATTGAGCTTCTCAAGCTGAAGGTTAGTTAAATGTTAAATTTCCAGGTTATAATTGAATACATTTCATTGTGCATTCATGTATTGAAACTTTCATTGTAATTATTTGTAACATATCCTGTTACAATATTTTAAGATTCTACTACCTATACCCCTGATGTACAAATATTTTTTTAGAGTATAAATAAAAAATGTTTGTTTGAAGAACCAATTTAATGTATGTGTTATTTAACTTCTTTACACTAAATTTGTTTTACACGTTAAATGCAAATTTAGGGCAGAAATGCTAAAGAACACATACATACATTAAATTGATTCTTCAAACAAACATTTTTAATTTTTGCTCTAAAACAAATATTACAATTTTTAAAACAAAACAATTTTACATCAGGGGTATATGTAGTTGAATCTTAATGTTTGTAGAATTTACTACAAATACGTAAAAAAAAAAAATTAACAGTACAGTAAATTCCCGACCATCCGTGCTCTGATCAACCATTTTTTAATTATGTGTGTTGCATTACATGTGTTTAACACTTTAAAAACTGATATTGTACAAAAATAAACTGTTTTAGAACAAAAAATTTTATCTCTGGTGCACAAGAATGGACTAACAAGATCTCAACATCACTTTTTCTCATGTTTATCGTGCACCCCAGACATGCTTTTATTTATTCTTGGAAAAAGGAATAGCTATAAATGAGTATGTGCTGTTAAGCAAAACTATATGTCATTGTGGTTTTAGAGTGAACTATTTGTAAACTAATTCAATTTTTATGTACAGTATGTATATACATATAGAGATGCATCGCTGTAGTGTCACACTATAAAATACGTTAACAGTCGTCCCTGATTTTTAACACCTAACTATTATAACCTAAAAGTACTAGCTTTCTCCCGCACCACTGCTGATCACTGTGTTGCAGTGTATTTTTACGCCAGTGTAATGTGTTACCATGTAAAATCACAGGTCGCTGTCTCTATTTGTAAAACAACGTTCACTTACGCCCCAGTGTTATCCAATGTTATTTTCCACATAATTGCAGCCAGCACACTTTGTTACCAATGTTTATTTACAAACACTGTCGAGTGTTTCACCAGTGTTACCAATCCAGTGCACAAGACTTTGTAAAAGCAGTAATAAACAATTACTAGAAATACAAATGTAAATAATTATTATATTTTGTTTATTATTTGAAGTCTGTCTAAAAGTAATATAAATATTTTTATGTATTAATTATAGTGTTTAACGGCAACACGAGTGTTATTTATCAGACGAGATATTTGTTTACCCTGGAGGTATTTTTTTGCCACGAGTAAGTATTTTCAGTGTGTGCGGGTGGCGCTCCTGCAGCAGCAGACAGCCTCAAGCGGACGAGCGGCCATTTTGCTAACGGTACTTCTGTCCTTCTGGCGGGTATAAAAGAGGGGAATTTCATCCAAGTTAGTCAGTAGCTCGGCCGAGTCAGCCTGGCACTCTTTTTTTCCCCTTTCTACGGGTATTGGCGGTAGCCTGCCACCCAAAACCTCACTCCTTCCTTACGGGTTGTGGCGACAGCCTACCACCTAAACCCTCCTATCCAATCTCATCGCCCTTGTACCTCTCCTACTGTCGCCAGGTAGTCTCAGCTTATACGCTATGCCTGCTTGACCGCGATTTAGCCTAGATAAGCAAGGAGACCTACATTCGTGCTACAGTTTCTAGTCTCCATGCCCGTATGGGCTAAAAGTAAAGTGTTGTTGTGCACTTACGGTAAAGACTTGTCATTTAATTAGTTATCGGCCCATAGAGGCATATCGTTGGCCATAGATTCGTTCTAGCCTCCTCAGGGATCAAGAGTGATTGCCATATAACCTTGTCATGATGTCAGTCAATTATCGGCCTATAGAGTTGAGCCCATATATTGGCTCGGAAACTTCAAAATAAGCAAGGGTTCGATACATGATTCAAATGCAAGTTAAAAGGGCGACTAACACAGAAGTGCGGTTACTAATAAATAAATTCATTGCAAACGTTAGCAGAGACGAGACTGGTATTAAGTACGTGTATTGATCAAAATGTTACAAGAGAAATTTCGAAAAATGATTCTAACAATTTGGAAAGGTGACATTTACACATACCCATTAATTTGAACTCGGTACCCCAAATCAAAAGAAATCAAAAAGAATTAAAGAACAATGATAATCGTGAAAGCAACAAAACCAATAGAACGGAACATAACTCACCAGGTCGAACAGAACGAGCAGATGGGGTACGTAGGGGGCGCAAGTGAGCCGTCTTAACACTCCAGCCACGGCGCACACACTGACTAATAGGACGTAACGAGGCAAGAAGGTATGGAGAAGGGTAAGGAGGGGGAGTGACCGTCAAACAGAGGAGGGAGGCACAAACACTTCCGACTGGACCCGAACGTTGCCGAAGCCAAGGCGAGGGGTTCGAATTGTAGGGTGCAACAATGTCACAACACTCCGTGTTTTACATAGGCACACATCATCAATTCACAGTTTGTAGCAAAAATCCAAATACAGTGTGCCATTAATACACAGGCAGGAACCGTCCCAGCACAGAGTCACATCATGTAAAGAGGCCATAGATATGTTGTAATTTCTCAGGGATTAAGAGTGATCACCTCGGCCACGAGCAAGGCCTAATTTTCGCCCCAGTATTGTCACGGTCTGATGTGCCTTTGTAAGTTTAGTTTCTATCCAGTAAACTTTGCCGCGTGGCCCGAAGTGCCCTAACGAATTAGTTGTACTCATCAGCATATTGTTGTTGTATCTTTGTATTGATGTCGTCTGAACCTTGCAGTATCTACCTGTACCAAATTGTGCATGACCTGAGACTAATTGTAACCTCATGAAACAAATGTTGAAGTTGATATAAACCCATGTATGTATCAAGTGTATCAACCTGTTCTATGTTGAATACAGCCTATGAAACTTAATTGACCTCTTGTCTCCTTTCATCAAACTACCTTGTATTCCAACCTATGACAATCAGTATAAGGCAAGTGACATAAGCCTTCCCTTTATTTGTGGAGAAGGTTGACTCCGTGTGATTGCACTGGAGTTCTTCCTTGGTGGCCACGGCTGTAGAAGAACAGGTCTGGACACTCGCCTGGAAACTTGTTGTTTGGCTGCAGTTCGCCAAGTTCACAGTAATGCTGTACGTCTTTGGTGCATGATTGGTTCAGACTAAGCAGAATATGTTTTGCTAGCTCTAAAATATTAGTGTGATTGTTTGACTGCTTATATAATGTTTCGAATGAATGGAGGCTGAAATAGGAAGTATTACATCTACATTGTATTTACAGAAATATCTTGCAGGTAGCCAGTGCTTATATAGTTTATATAGAACTTAGTTCATTTATAAGCTGTTATGTTTTGTAGGCAACCTCCCCACATTTCATTAATGCATATTGAAAACTGTTAAACATAGCACATTTGTTTTTATTTTGTGCTAGGCAAATGAGGCATTCGAGCAGCAGCTGTACACAGATGCAATTACATTGTACAACCGAGCCATCATGCTGTGTCCAAGTGCTTCTGTGCTATATGCCAACCGTGCTGCTGCCTACATGAAGAGGGGATGGTGAGAGTTATTTATAAATTTCATATTTTTTTGTTCAGTTTATATCATTAGTGAATAAATCACCAAACATTTGTGTGGCTTGTGCTCTGAATAGAAGGATGTAGCACAAACAAAGAATCAGAATTATATATTAATGTTTATGGAAGTTTTCACGCTGTACATTTGTGGTGCCTATTGTATATTTTGCTGTATTTTTGCATTGTAATCTAATGTACAGTTTTCAAATTACCATAAGATTTACTTATAATAGAACTGTTAATTTTGATTTCTTATGTCCTCTAAGTGATTTTTTAACTTTAATTTTTGTATATTTTTACTTAAGTTTGATAATGTCATTGTATTGACTAAACTACAAGATGTTACCTACTGCTTGAAGAATGCTAATTCTTCTTCTTCTCAGTTTTTATTAACATATTTATTATTATTACAATTATTACACAATATTATTATTATTGGTGGTGGTGGTGGTGGTGTTGTTGTTGTTGTTGGTGGTGGTGTTGGTGGTGGTGTTGTTGGTGGTG
>PNEQ01001425.1:0-31073 GCA_003012365.1 Medauroidea extradentata | reverse complement strand
GGAGAGAGCGCTGGGGAAGAGTTACGGCCAAGGGTCAGTGGTGTAAGGCTAATGTAACCTGAGCACGTGGTCGATTAAAAGTGGGAAACGTAAGACCTCTCGTATTTATTTCGAGTCGTAGTTAGCTTCCTATTGCAGAGTGCACGGCGTGCTCCTGGCCTACAGGGAGCGGAAGATCAACGGTCGCAGCGACACCAACATGAGGGGAGCTTCACGGGCCCTAGACGCCCTGAGAGACCTCGTGCCTCCCCGACTCGGCCGGGGCAATAGCTGAGTGGCGCCCACTTCCTTAACATCTACGTAAATTACCGCCCCTCAGGGAACACACGGTGTCATAACATTGAATTAGCAACAGTGCTACCACCAATTTATCATCACAGAGCCATTAGACAAGGAAAGTTCATCTTAATTGAAACAAGCCTTTGAAGTAATGTTTTATATTATGCATTGCATGTATTCTGCACATACCGTATGCCATTAACTGGAAATATGTGATGGAACAGTTATTTGTGTCTTTCTTGCAGGGATGGGGATGTTTATGCGGCAATGAGGGATTGCCACGCAGCCCTACAACTAGACCCTGGTCATGTGAAGGCCCACTTCAGGTATGTGTGTCCGATTATAGCTCAGTCATCTTAAATCAGATCTCAATGAATTTTTTTAATTAAATAGAATGGTATGCTAGTTCATAAATGTTGTAGCCTGGCTTACAACCCAAGTCAGAACATATAATGTGGTGGTCAGAATTATTTCTTCTACTTAATGATTTCAATTTTTGTAGTTGAAGTCATCCAGTGGTCTGTTACTTGGTGGTGTCTCAGTTGTTTTACACCTTCACTTCCTTTCGAGAATTCTTAACTATTTAGCGTATCTCACAGTTTCCAGTTCATCCTTCAATAAATTCCACCCCCTCACTGATCTCGTGACTATTTATCCCACGTCACTCTTCTTATACCCTTTTGATCTGTGCACCATTATTCCCTCTGCCTCTGTAATTACTTTCTGATATTTGATGAACATATATGACAGGACATTCAGGACAGTGGCATTATTTGAGGTAAAAAATGGTTGCATACAATATATTTTCTTTGGCTGGGCCAATCTCTACCACTACTAGTGTGTCATTTTATAGTTTCATTACATGTTAGGTGTGTTATGAGTGTCTTGCTGTGATTATTCAACATTCATGATTTGTTTTCAAAGCAGATGCTATTATACAAGTGAATTTTAGCATTTACTCTGCAGAGTAAACATTGCTTAGTTGTAATTTTTAGGATAAGGAAACGAGCAAGGTGGCACAGTGTTTAACATATAGAGCCATAAGTAATTATAGATCATCTAAGCAATAAATCTAATAAAATTTAAATTTATCACATTTCTAGGCAGTTTATTGGACAGAATAGGCTTCTTCACAAGAAATCAGATGCAGTAATAGACGACTTGAAGTACACGCCCCCTGACGTCACCGCAGGGGAAAAGTACTGTGGGAAACAAAGCTTGTTTACAAACATGCTGATTTGTTAGTTGGTAATTGCAGAAAGCAAAAATGTTGCGCATTCATAGATTTGCACGCAAGGGTGTATTAGTTTCAGTTTCATGGTTAAGGTACGCAAATACATAAGATTAATGTTTACCTGAAAAAACGGCAAATTCAAAATAAATAATCAATTTTCTTGACGTACATCTCATCAGGGACATGTGAAGCCAAACAGCTAAATGAAGGTTATGTTTGGCTGCGGTATCCATGGAGATAGGAATTGTATCCCCACACCTTACTGAAGCTCCGCCTCTTTTCAAGTCGTCCATTTAGTCATGGATCCACTTACACCATCATGTGCTTGGTGAATGATGTATGTTTCTAACATCTTGTCTCTTAGTGCCATTATTGAGTCTGTGACACTACGGGAAGTAAAGAATTAAGTAGGTTTCATAAGTTAAACCAGTCTTAGTTATTATGGAGATGACCATACACACATTTCACTATTATTCAGACAGTTGAGTAGTGTAGTTGTCGAGACTACTCGCCCCAACTACGGCAAATCAGGCTTAGTATCCAATGAGGTTACTACGTACTAATTTTCAAATGCTGGAAACTTTGCAGTGGTTGCCGTTAGCTAAGAGATTTTCTTTGGTATTTTCTATTTCCTATAACTTTTTATTTTGTCATTCTTTTCATATTTTGTATTATTTCATGCTTCTGAGTCCTAAATATGTCAGTGATAAGCACTCACCAAAATTGTTCCTCACTGCTCCATTCACTATCATTCAGCCAAGAGTAAGCTTGCCAGCTGATCAGCAAATTGATTTACTTTCTCCTATAATCAAAGAGCGGGAGAGCAAAACAATTTAAATAGCAAACATTGTCATGAGCCTTGAGCCTAGCAATTCTCTTATCTTCCATCAGTAAGCTGAAAGCAATAGTACTTCTAACTACCGTAATGTGTGTGGTGGAAATACTGACAGTACAGTGCTTAATTCAGCAGTTCTGTTTTGTAGAGTGACACTTTGTAATGTTATGCCAGGCTTGCTCGGTGTTTGCTGGAACTGCAGTGGATCCAAGAGGCGACAGACTGCTTGAATGCTTTCAAGGTGCGGTTCCCTGAACACACACACAGCCATGCATGTAAAGCACTTTGTAAAGATATTGAAGCTGCCAGCAACACCAGTACAACAACTGTGAAGTCATCACCAGAAGTTGCCGGTTAGTGACTTTCACACTTACATGAAATTACTCGTTTCCCTTGTGTCACATTTCGCATCTTTCAGTTAACCATTCATTCCCAGTTGTTAAGCATGACACTCCTCCTTTTCAGCCATGCCACTAATACCTACATACTCCTCATCCACTTCACCCCTCAGTACATTACTACTGCTCCCCTCCTATGCCCACAGCTCCTCCCCATGTTCACAACTCCTTCCCATGCCCGCCATTCGTCACAAATGTTATTACTCCTCCTTCACATGGTCCCACACCTCATGTACACCACTGCTCCTCACGTACAACACTACTCATCATGCACATTACACCTCTTCATTATCATTACCCTCTTCATTAACATTACCCTCTTCATTAACATTATCCTCTACATGCGCATTACACCTCTTAATGCACATTGCACCTCTTCATGCCCATTACACCTCCTCTTTATGCCCATTACACCTACTCTCCATGCCCATTACACCACCTCTTTATGCCCATTCTCCTCCTCTTCATGCTCATTCTCTTCCTATTAATGCTCATTCTCTTCCTCTTCATGCCCATTTCACTTATCTTCATTCCTGTTTCACTTACCTTCATGTCCACCACTCGTCCTCTTCACACCCACCACTCGTCCTTTTCACGCCCACCACTAGTTCTCTTCACGCCCATCACCTTTCCCATGCCATTTCCTTCCCCTTCTCATTTTTCTTCTCCTCCCATTCCTCCTCCTCAGTCTTTCTCCTACTCTTTCTCCCCTTCTCCAGCACCCCTTCACCCCCTTCCTTAACACCCTTTTTCCCCTCATCAACCCCATTTTTTCCCTCACCATCTCCTCCACCCTTCCCTCTCCCCTTTCCTCACCTCTTCCATCCCCTCTTCCATTTCCTCCTTTTCCCCTTTCATCCCCTTCCTCGTCCTCTTGCTCCTTCTCTTCCCTCTGCTTCTGCTCCTCCTCATGCATGCCACTACTACGTCTCATGCATACTATGCCTCTTGCTCATGAGAAGTAGTACCCTTGAGTGTTTACTATTTTATGTCTTCAATTTTTATTCACTGTTAGTTTATTGTTCAGTTAGTGAAGACGCTCAATAGAGGTACCATGTGTGTGTATTCATGTCCAGATGTAGAGGTGGTGGACATGGATGGACCATCATCTTCAGAGGAAGGCAGTAGTGGTGGGGGTGAGCAGCCCAAGCCATCTGCGAGATCATGGTCATCGCCCTCAGAGCAGGAGGAGGAATGGTGCCGAGCAGCATGTGACTATGAGGTCCGCTTCTGTGGCCACTGCAACACCACCACAGACATTAAGGAGGCAAACTTCTTTGGCAAGTCAGTACTTAATGCCACTTGACTTAGACCTTTATAGTCTTAGCGTGATTGTTATTTACTGTTGCAATTTTTGAGAGTCCTATGATTTTAACTGTGGAAAAATTTTGTGGATTGACTTATACAGTGTTATATTACATAGAACTGTGCCATACCGTAATTTTTGCTACTTGGTGCCAATAAAATATGAGCATCAAATGCCTGCACCAATGCAACGCAGAGCAAGGAAAACTCCTCTGCATTTGCACCAGCCAATGAGGAAGGAACTAAATTTGACAGACGCAAATGGGTGGGATAATCAGAGACTCAGTAATTCAATTTCCCCAGTCCGAGATTCAAGGGGCAATAAGAAACATTGTAACAAAATTGTTCGGAACCTTTTGAGTACA
Organism: Medauroidea extradentata; assembly: GCA_003012365.1. Lineage (NCBI taxonomy): Eukaryota > Metazoa > Arthropoda > Insecta > Phasmatodea > Phasmatidae > Medauroidea > Medauroidea extradentata. The sequence continues at coordinate 26,657 of PNEQ01001425.1, read as the reverse complement.
ATTCGGGTCGACTTCGGCTAACTGCTCACGTTTATCCATGTGCAGAGCACGAGTCTCGCTTGTATGTGTTTAATCTATGGCCTTATGTTTTCTGTGGCAGCATTCTGCTCTAACCTGAAAGTGAATGTTTCTTGTAACAACTTCAAAATATTATGGATAAACAGTACATCTTGTTCATTAACTGTAGAAGAGGTGACGTGATACAATTGTATTATCCCGCAAGTTTAAAAAGAAGATACTACAGTAGTGAAGTGACCTGATTTACTATTCGTAACGTACATCCATGCGTTTACGCTTATCGTATTTTCCATCGCCAGTACTACTAGAGATTGTGATGGAGTTGTGAATTATCTATTAGTGATATTTAGGATGTAATTGTTCATTTTTATTTTCGCTCGTTAATGTATACTTACGAACAATTCACTACGTTCATTGCAAATGTATATAACAGTACAAGTCATTTTTCTGTGTTGTCATTCAGTTGATGCTGTGTTCAAAATTACTGCATTAAGTTTAAGTGAAATATGTAATGTTTGGATGTGTTATTTAAATACATGATGTTACAATCTGTGACTGCTAACAATATTATAACAAGCTTTTTTTGTTTTCAAGGTTCCATCTCCAACGTCACGTCACCACTTCGACAGTAAATGAAACATACATTTTTGTGTTGCACATCAATTTATCTTCAACACATGTAAATCCAATTTTAGTGTCCATTTCCCCTGAAAATAAATAAAATCTTATCCGCATATTGTTTTAATGGCACTAGATTCTGACGCAGCACAACTACCAAACATGGCAGCCATTGAATGTAAAATGTATAGTTTGCGCATGCGCTAGCAGTGCAAAATTGTTTACAATGAGGGCCTAGCTCGGAGCAGATTTCTCTGCGTTTTGCACCAGTCATGTGACTAGCTACACCTCGCACACAGAGCGTATTTAATCCCAGTGTGGTGCAGCACAGAGCAAATTATGCGTTGCCGAAAGACTATTTAATCGGCCCCCTGTTTGTGCCTGTTTGTAGTGAAGTTCTTCATTAGTTGATGAATTGTACTGAGTTCATGAGTAACAATTCTTAATTTTTTATTTACTGATTTTATTTTTGACTACATGATGGTTTTTTATACATAATTTATATTGTGTTGGGACCAAAAATAATTTTAACATTCAAAACATTCTCATACATTTTTTTTTTATTACTCTGGGTTGACAGGATGATACAGAAGGGCTTTGTCACAATTACCAGTTATTATTGTTAAACCATTTGAGAGGTGTGGCAGTTGTTAACTGTTATTAATTGACTGAATTTTTCAGTTATGAGTGTATGGTGTTTTTTTAACAGATTTTTATTTCATGAAATGTTGTTAAATAAGTTTTTGAGTTTTACTTCAAACCATAGAAATTATGTATTGTGTGGGGGTACCTTTGTCACACATATGGCATAGTCAGCAGAGGCACACTCTTATCTCAGGTTCATTCACGTGGGTGTCGTGCAAGGGGGCAGTCATCCTTAAAATAGTCTATAAGTTGCTTTTCTGGCACCTTTGGTTTATTGCGCATTATTTCATTCCAAATACCTTTGAATGCTCATTAATTACATCTGCCACGTGGCGGAGAGACAAACTTAAAAATAAAAGAAGATACTATTACTGGGAAGCCGCATGTTCGCCTGCCGAGAACATTCCGCAAAAGAAATAGAGACCTGAACTTAGCATTGATAATGTTCACGTGGCCGTGTGCCACAACCTGCCCGAACTACATTTCCTTACACGCCCGCTAATTCGCACAGATACTGCAGCGTGATGTTTCACCGAAGGAAGCTATCACAAGAAGAAGGCAGAGGCCTAGTCTATCGCAGAGGTGCTGTCCAAACGGGGTTTACAACCTCGGATTCACGGAAAACAAGATGGCGTACGTCCGGGAATGTTCTCGATAGAGAAATTATTTATTTTGGGGTGCAAGACTAATGATGTTCAAATAGTTTTAAGTTCCAGAAATTTACCAATTAGACTTACGTTTTACATAACATGAAAAAATATTTTAATAAGTAACGGAATATTCGGCGCTCTCTTCCCTATAAATTACCCAACGTCCTTTACTCATTGTCCCCCTGTACCAGTCTGTCTGGCCACTAATCCCCATACCTTAGCGTTCTTGAGCATAAATCAAGATATTTAAAATTAATGGAGCTACAATGATTTTACCCAAAAATGTTACTTAAATAAATTCCATAAAATCACATGCTGATTCAAATGAGTCCAAACACTATTAGTTTATCATGAAATTTAATACGCATGTGGAACTTAGTACTTCCTTATACTTATAGTTTTGTTACACGTACAGTAACTGAAATACACAAGACCCCCGATTTTACGAATACTCACGGTTCCTTTCACCGCATTCGTAAAATCGCTACCTTCTTAAATTCGATAGCGGCTTATTTTGCTCCCCCCCCCCCCCACCCTAACAGAAAATTTTAAAATTGCATTTTTTCTGCTGTCTCTAGGCCCTGACTTCCGTAGCGTTTTGCGGGAAATTAATTAACGTAATAATGTAAACATAAATTGATATCAGTAGCCAGACGTCACACTGTTGAGCGGTAGATATGACCGACCCTTGTCCCCAAAAAATGAGAAAATCGAGATTCCGAGTCTTCTCTCGAGCGAATAGCCCGACTTCCGTAGCATTTAACGAAAAAATTAAGCAAGTGATAGTTTAAATATAAATTTATATCAATAGTCAGACGTCTTATGATCAAAAGAACACCGCTAAACAATAGATATGACCAATCCTTTTCCTAAAAAAATTAGAAAATCGAGATTCCGAGTGTCTTCTCTCGAGCGAATAGACCGACTTCCGTAGCTTTTAACGGAAAAATAACGCAAGTGACAGTTGAAATATAAATTTATGTCAATAGGCAGACGCCTTACGATCAAAGGAACACCGCTAAACAATTGATATGATCGACCTTTATCCTAAAAAAAAGAGAAAACTGATCTGTCGAGTGCCTTCTCACGAGCAAATAGCCCGATTTGCGTAACGTTTAATGGAAAAAAAAGTAGGCATTCCTTACTAGTAAAATGCCCTTGTAAATTATTCACCAAAGAAAGAAGGAATAAGCGGATGTATTTATTCATTGCGCAGTTTTATATAACAACGTAACAACATTCCCTCGACGTTGTTGATGAATTGTACGAGAACGTAGATGCTAGTAGCGTGCAGAGCGGACAGATAGCGCAACTGTACGAACGTTCACAAAATGGTGGATAGATAGTGGCACCGTAGCATATACCGACGTTGTTCCAAAAACGCCATTTTGTGATGTTCTTACTTAAAATCGTCGAGAATTATATGTATAAGTGATTGAAAATAATCACTTTCACAGTCAGTATGTGCAGTAAAAATAAATTAGGAGTTCCGGGATTACGTAATACACGAACGTCTATTTATTTTCCAAGTTCTACATACCCGGAGACAAATGTTTCTACACTTGGAAAATAGGTAGCGCTATTATCGTGCTCACTTGTGAAACCTACGTTTTACGACACACAGTAACGCATTGTTTAAGCAAATTATGCGCCAAGTTAATTGTTTTAAGTACGTATGGTGTTAACGCAATAAAGAAAAATATCACCCTGTTATTTATAGGGTTCGTGTAAAAAAGTAAACTCATTCGGCGCGAGACGAGAGAGATATAAGACATCGTGAAACAGCCTAGAAGGAGACTGTACTATAGTTAAATGAGCATATGCGCATGCGCTGGAACTTTGTGTCTATAGTACGACCTCAATATAGATCCTAATATGTCGTAGTTGGAGACAGGCCGGCCGGCTTGGCACAGGTGGCGGCGGCGCTGCGCGTTTTTCAAACTGTCACTGCTGCATTTTTTAACGGATTTTCGCTATTTTTGTTTTATTTTTAATATTGTGTCTTACCAAGTAATAACTGCAACTCTACAATTCATATTTTAATGCCGTGAATTAGATACAGCATGTTTTATTCATTGTCAACGTAATTCCTTACAATTTTTTTTGTCATATAATTTTGTTATTTTTTTAGGGTTCCTGAGATTGTATTCGTAGAATCGCTACCTTCGTTAAATCCAGGGTTCGTAAAATCGGGGGTCTAGTGTAATGTTACATGGAAACGTAATTATGCATCTTATTCCTTTATTCTTGCACCCTGAGCAGTAGTAGTGTTAAGTTATCAATAGTTAAATTGACTCATGGCTCAACGTTATTAATCATACCTGATATTAGATATTTACTTAGTTTTAGCAACAATGCTGGTTTAGCAAGCTTTACATACTTGGGCTTCAATCAATACATACAACATACATGAAAATCTTCCTTTAGAGACAGTGGATTAGGAATTATATCAAAGGATCATTATTTTTAATTGAGTGTTGTCTCTGCTCTTGCTGAGCACTGAGGTTTAGCCAGGGTGACAAAAGCACATAATTGAAATTACGCACATAACATGCCAAGGCGAGTTGTACTCTGCTCCTGATATGTTGAGAGTTGAAACTTTGACTTAAAATAGCAGCATCAAGCAAACAAAAAATAAAATTTATTGGGTGGCACCCCTGGGCACACTACAAGTATGACCTTTCTTTTCACTATAACAACTCGTCTGTGTTAGCAGTGGAGTGTTGACATAATTGTTGATTTATTGACTGAACTCTGGCAGGTGTTTCATCTGATAGATCATTTCACTTTGCAGTGAAGGCCAGTTTATTGTGGCTGGCTCTGATGATGGATCATTCTTCGTGTGGGAACGTGCCACTACCAACATCATCCGCGTCCTGAAAGGTGATGACTCGATAGTTAACTGCCTGCAACCCCACCCTTCGTACTGCCTTCTAGCGACAAGTGGAATTGACCCGGTCGTTAGGTTATGGAGTCCTCGGCCAGAGGTTAGTTTCTTAAATTTTTGTACATACAGTATTTGTATTTTTCCCTTGTTAAATTTTTAATCTCATTATGGTTTTCATGGATGATTAATTTATGCATGTTTATGTTTGTTTATAAGATTGTTGGTTAGTGGTAAATGTAAATGTTTTTAGAGTTAAGTTATGTGCCAAGTTACATATTATGTAGCAGTATTTGGTGAAATACACCACTGAAGGGTGTTTGTAAACCTTGAAAAGAAACAACTGGATACACTTTAATATTAAGGTTGCTTATAAGAAATATTTAGAGAAAGGTGGGAAATAGGTAGGCTATGAATTATGTTAACATTTAAATTGAAGTGTATAAGTACTTCCTGAATTGTACTTGCAGGCGAGCATGCAAAAAAAATCAGACATACACTTTTTTTGCCTTATTGCAAGGTCGCAACTTTTTTAAGGCCATGCCAGTTTACTCGAGTGGCAAATCTTGGCACTTTGTGATACCATTCTTATTTCTTATTAAGTGCATAAACTGAATTGTAATGTAATCATTGGGGAATAATAAAGTATTTTACCTATGTCAGAAAGGGTAAATAAAGACAATTCGGGGGGAAAAAAGTCTCTATTTCACTCAAAATGAAACTTTTTACCTTTTATGACAGATGGTGGGTAAGCATTTTCTTTCTGTTCGTGATGTCTCTGCACTTTGGACATTATACTGTAGCTAGTTATGTGTGTGAAAAACTGTATGAAATATGTTGTTCATTGTACTTGTATAGTAGTTTTAATACTTTTGCTTAGAAGTTTCATTATCTTGGAAGTTTTATAGGTGGTGATTGGAATCGAGATTAGTTGGCTTGAGTTAGTTTTATTTGTGTCACTGATGCCATACGTTGCTGTCCAATTGGTTAAGGTTAACTTCATGCAGTACTGTTTGTGTGAGAATCCACTATTTTTCCAGCGAATCATCTCATCCCTGTATTTGTAATAAAAAACCACAATTAGTTTTTTTTTACCTCTATGTCATCAGCATGTTCCATTAGTGTCCTTATTAGTAGGAAGAGCATCATCCTGGTTTTATGTGGTGTTACACACGTGATGCACATGAAAATCTGTGCACATACATGAACATTATTTGAAACATAATGCATATAGCCTAGTACTATTTACAAAATTGGTTTGTGGCTTTATGTAAGTAACATTGTTTTACTGAATGAAAGTATTTTTTCAGGAAGCTGACAACTTAGTACTGTTGTATGATCAAATTGATCTTGCTTAAGGTTCAGTTTCAGTTGCCATATTGAATTTAGTTTTTTTTTTGGGGGGGGGGGGGGGGGGGAATTGTAATAAGAAAAATGTTATATGAATAATTATACCTCAAATTCTATTTACATTTTGCTACAGTACAGACCTTGCGATTTGTATCAGTTCCGGATTGTGAGAGGCCTCAGTACCTGCTATGTTTCAGTTTATTTCCAACTGAGGTTCCATAATACAAGTAGGTTTATCTAAATTTGCTGCCAGACATGGTTATTCTGTGACTATGAGTGTTAATTTTTAACCAGTAATATTCAGGCTGAAACAATCCTTTCTTTCTCTGCAGGTGGTAAGGACAACATAATTAGCTTTAGTAGTCGAGCAATGCCAACTGTAGACAATGTACAAAGCTATGCCCTCTTCTTCGTGTATGCCTAAAACGTATTTAAAATTTTGTACGGTAGATGTAAAAGAAGCATTTATTAATCCAAAATGGTAGGGATTGTGGCCCTTTAATTCGTTAATTTTGTATCTGGGGGTTTACAGTTTTCATATGATGTGTAAGTTTTCAACAAGTCTCGTCGGCTTTTCTGATTTACTTTCATGTGTGGGTTTATTTTTACAAATCTTCTCAAATGCACCATGTTTTACCAGGATGGCAGCAAGAATGACCGGGAGGTGGTGGACCTGTACGATGCAGCATCTGCCAACCAAAAACGGATGAACGCAGATCCGTTTGAGGTGATGCTGCGGAACTTGGGTTATCGTATTACATCCGTCCAGGGAGAAGATGGAGACAGCAGTGACGATGGCCCCAGGGAAGGTGCAGCTATCAACTGCCGCGCCAGTTAGCCATAACTTGTGGCTTGTCCTACACTTCCCTTCCTTTCACGTTTCTGTAATATACGCTACTACCTATCAAGAGTTAATTTAATATATGTAATAAAGCTTTAATAGGAATTTGATTTTTGTGTTTTGAATTATACTGTTGTTTTACATTTAAATTGTTACTGTGCCCAATACGGTGAATCTTTTTGTTTTCTGGTCGCACAAAGAATACTATTTTTCGTTTTCACTATGTGGAAAGGTGCATGTCAAATATGAAGTAATAAATCTCACCAGACTTTTAGAGCACAGAGTGCATGATATACCAAACTGCTTTCAGCATGCATTGGACTCATTTTTGGCTGAAAATGTATCAGTAACAGGATGGATTCATTTGAGTATTTCAGTGGTGGCTAGTGGGTACTAAAGTTGGTGAAGCAGTCAAGCATTATGTAAAGTTGCACTGACTCCCCCGCCCCCACAGTGGTTGGTCCAGGGGCCTACCCCCAGAAAAATTTGGATTTCTGGATGCAAAATGGTGCTATTTAAGCAGTTTTAGTATCTGATAATAATATTTTGGCTGGTATACGTTTGAATGTTTTTGACAATAAAATTTGGTTGAGCAAAGAATTTAACAAACCCGGAGACTTGTCCTGTCCACTCAAAGTCACTATTATTTAAATACCAGGAGAATCATAACTTCCATTAAAATTTACAGTAATATAAGATATTATTCCCATTAAGTAAATAAACATTGTATAGAAAGGGTACCCCAAGTTCAGGCTTCTGGCTTGGCGCCCGTTAGTATCACAATATCCTCAATGAGGACATAGAATAAGGCCCTACAAAGGAGAAGTGACAGAATGAGAAATGCTGTAAAAACGGGAGATTAAGGGAACACCTGCTGCCAATGACTAATATTCGCAATGTTCCATATGAAAAGTCGGGAACCGGTCCGCTGGGGATCGAACCCGGATGGCCTTGGTGGGAGGAGAGTGGTTCGACCACTCGGATGTCGATGCCCCGTCCAGTAAGTTGCTACAGTTTTTTAAACTATAAGAGCTCGTTTATCACCAGTTAGTGTTTGTCGCACACCGTACATTCAGTACTTAAATTTTATATAAGCCGTAAGAAATTATATTTATTTAATCCAAAACTATATTCTGTGAAACTTTTTTTTTTATATAGAAAACTCGTCCAGTATTCCTTGCCCTATAAAGCTATCATAGGTATGTACGCCTTGCTGTTGGACGGAGAGTGAATATTGATTCGTTAGTGTCGCCTAAACGCATCCTCAGCTTAATCGTAATAAAGCTATAGGAAAAAATCTAAACACCTGTTTTACACACTAATGTTTGTGTCACACTTTAGCAATATTTCACATGCTGATGAATACATTTGAAAACTTTGAGTAAAACTACCTACAACAATATAATTGAAATTAGCAGTTCACTCACCTAATGTTTATAAGGCAGGAAGGTACATCTTTCCTTCAGTGCAACAAATTTACACTGATTGTCATCCTTCCACAGATTAAAAACAGTTTCTCTAATAGTGCAAACAATATTGTTTACAAGTTTTGTAAAACTTTGGCCCTAAGGCGAGTATCCTGCCTTGATGCAGAATAATCACAGTTGTCTCAGCGCTCAACATCGAGGTCTTCAGCGCTGGTGAAGGGTACACGAGGTGAGTATGGAGCAGTGCCGGAATGAAGAGGTGGGGGAAACGGGAGATCCCAGAGGAAACCCATCAACCAACGGCATCTTCCGGCAAGATTCCCACATGTGAAAATCCGTGGACCGACCCCGCCAGGAATTGAACCCAGATCGCCTTGGTGGGAGGCAAATAGTCTGACCATTCGGTCACCACTGCCCCACTCAAAACCAATGGAACCACACAAAGTTTAGAACCATAGTTTCCGCCAAAAACAGTGTATATAGCCCTGTTTTCACTTCCTAGTCCTGCACTAGAGACTCTAAGCAAAAAAAAAAATATCAGTGATGATGTTAGCTGCATATTCTGGAGGTGCTTATCTCTCAAAGCAACACCAACATTAGAAACAACATTTCTGTTTTGGAAGGCATGAGAGACTAAGAAGAAAAATAGATCACACAGAAATATGTCAATATAAATAAATAAATAATATTTTTGATAAACTTTCGGTGAAGCAGTGCGTCATATGCATCCATTGCGAGCTGCCACTGGGGCCTTCTGACAATAATTGGACTGAACTTATTGTGCGTGTAAATGTTTACTGTACTACTCACATTTTTGTTGTGCTTACTTAAGATACCTTCTTCAGAGCATGTAATGCGTCAAAATTTAATATGTTTTATGGATGCAGGTGCAGTGGTGCAGCCAGGATTTCGTTTTGGGGGGGTTTTGCTGTCTAGCTTAAAAAAAAAATAAAAAAAAACACACACACACACTTCCTTTTTGTTTATTTACTTTATTACAATTTATCACATACGGAACTAATAGCAAAAAATGAAACTATATTACAACACACAAACTAACTGTTTTATTGCTATTTCCAGCAGCCATTGTAATTCAGAAAATTAAGAACACAAAACTTGAACTCATTACATCAGTTTATATCGCAGTCGGATATCAAGCCGTCGTGGTTTATCAGCTAAATTGTCTAGTACTTCTTCTGGTGACACTGGTATGTTATCGTGAATGTAAGACATTGTGAGCCCATTCAGACGGTCTTCTCCTGTCTTGTTCCTCAGGTAAGTTTTCAACAATTTTAATGTTGTAAATGACCTCTTGCAGGTACAAGTAGTGTGGCCATTATGGTGAGAAGGTCATACACTGTGGGAAACATGTTGGCATTGCAGTTTTGCAATGCATCTATGGCACTTGTGCTGTTCTGGTAGCTCTAAAAAAATTAAATAGTTACCGGTTGACTTTTCGCTAGTCCAAAATCCTTCGGAAGAGGTGACGATGAATGTTCCTGTTTAGAAGTATCAACTTTCCATTTGTACATTGTGGTGAGCTTGCAGGTGGTAAAGAGTTTATATTTGACGTAGTATGTTTTTCACTGCTGGCCAAAGGCACCATTGGCACATCTTGTTCATTTCCAGAATTCTGTAGACAAAGAAATAAATAGAATTAAAATATCTCGCACACAAAAAAAATTAAAGTCATGTCTACCAAACAGTTCTCCATTTCAGGCCGTGACTGAAATGGCAGATTTTGTAATGAAAAAGTCATTTCCTCTTACCTATCTACAAACTAACTGACTTACTAACTACGGTCTTACCCTAACATTTTTTGCATTGTTGGGTACTGAGGATGGTGTTGAAGTACGTAGGTGTAGAATCCATATTTTCTTCTTCTAGCTTACTTTTCTTTGATTTTATTATAAACTTTCCATTATTATTCAACTGTAGAAATCATTAGAGTAATCTTGAAGTTGAAGCGGGATGAAAACAAACGCGAGTGAAACTGAGCGAGGCGGGACAATAAAGAGAAAAACGATAGCGAAACTTTGTGGTTGCAACACTAACGACACTCGAAAGTCAAGTGTATTCACCTGCAATCTCTTGGCGATTGGTTGAACTAACAGTTAATACCATTCTCTCGCATCTCGCTATATGATGGCAACAGATAGAACTACTAGGAAATATTTTCGACAATAGCTGTTATGCGACCTGCAAGTCAAGCGCACCGCTGGTTTTCGTATTTGTAGGATTGATTGTTGAACCCTCGAATATCGTAATCTTCTCGTGTGGAAATAAAATGGATACGAAAATAATTTATTTCTTCTAAAATTTTAAAAGACAAAATTTTAAAACATGTTTATCTATAATATAAAAATGAATCGCAAAATGTGTTGGTAAGCGCATAACTCAACAACACCTGGACCAATTTGGCCAATTCTTTTTTTTAAATGTTCGTTGAAGTTCAAAGATGGTTTTTACGGCGAAAAAATTCGAAAAATTGCCGGGGGAAAAAAAACCCTAAAAACAGTAGAGTCAATTGGAGCTTTATTGCTATTGTTATTTAAACAATGTAGGTATGTTCCTGTGATCGAGGCCTTAAGCATTCACTCAGGTATTGTATAAAGTTTGGGGTGTGGGAGGGGTGGGGTTACGGGTTCGTATCCCGTGCAATACTTTGCGATGGGAATTACATGATATCATACAAGCGTATTGCGCGCTCTCTTTACACTGTTATTGAGTACGCTAGCTGTTAAATGCCGGGCAGTTGTTTTGCGGTGGAAGCCGCAGGCGGGCAGCTGTTTTGCGGTGGAAGCCGCAGCCGGGCAGCTGTTTTATAGAGAAATAAAGATGAATTAAAAAAAGTACGCTTAGCGCAGTGGACTGGACAAATCTGTTTGTATTTGATGTTTTAAAGATAAACAGTGAATATAGTATAATATAGAATATAGTATCACCATCAATTAACACGTAAGTTGCTGACCTTTCCTGACAGACTGGTATTGCACCAGCTCTGTCTGTATGACCCTTAAGGATTTTACGTCCACTAATCCCCACATCGAAGGTCATGTAAGTTGCGGCATTGTCAGCTGACTACCCAACGAATTGTGACGTTTTTCAATAAATTACTTTCTTTTTAAATAATAACCTTAGGCATCGCGGGCTGCTGTACTTCACAGTTCGACTATATCTCTACTCAACAGCGTCCCGATGCCTAAACAGACGCCTGACGATGGCACACTGGCTCGCCGTCTCTTGCAGCTCAGCTGCATCTATCCTAAACGGCGTCCTGACGGTGGCGCTCCGGCCCGCCGTACTTCGCAGCTTTTCGTCGTTTGCATCTCTACTCCAAGGCTTCTCTGCACCTAAAACGTTGCCTGATGGTGGCACTCCGCCCTCCCGTCTTCACGACTCGCCGACATCTGCCCCTCTACTCCGACGCATCTCGACACCTAACTCGACGCCCGATGGTGGTACTCTGCTCTCCCGTCTTCGCGGCTCGCCGACGTCTGTTCTAAAACCATTACCGAAGTCTCACTTGGCTTCCAGTTGGCGCCAAAATTCCCTCCGTATGCCCTGCAGGCTTTCGTTCAGTTGGGCAAATCAGGAGCCAACTTCCAACAGATGGCCCTGCCCCTCGAGTACAGCAACTCCTTGCTAGAGCCGTATTTTTTATACAATTATATTATTTCTTTCGGATATATGTAGAAATTACACTAAATGTTTTTCTCATTGTTAAATTCCTTATATCTTAGTTAATAATTAACTATTTTACATTTACATCTTAAAAGCTACTGGCCGGCTTCCCTCCCCTCTCGACCAACAGTTATGGGAGTAACTATAGCTTGGGTGGGAGCGAGGAGGCCCAGACACTTGCCATGCACCTACTCTTTAGTTTCTACGAAGATGTAATATCTACATTTCTGGTTTTCTATATAAAAACCGGTACAATGATGACGGCTTGATGAAAACTATTTTCTTGTCATTCTGATATGATGACGAGAAAAAAGGTTGCATGACATAGTTCTGATTACATATGGCATGTATGATAATTGGGTAACACATACTATTAATACAATTAATTCGGTTGTGACCATGTGGGTGTGTCACAAAGATGTACAAACATTATACAGAAATGGATTAGCAGTAAACATCTCGTATTGTTGCAGGTTCAGAAAAGGTAAGAACCTAATGCTCTGATATGCCACAGTATCAAAATGTATGAGAAGCTGTTGGAAGATAAGGTAAGGAAGGGTATGGTAGGAAAATTATATCTACTGTGAGGGTGTGACATTAAAAATAATGTGGTAGAGGTACAGTAAACTGTAGGGTAGAGGAACAGTAAATTGTAGGGGTAGGACTATTTAAAATGTGAGGCAGGGAAATTAAAAATAATAATGGAGCAGAAGTATAGAAAATTGTTGAATAGCAAAATTAAAAATGTGTAGCAGAGACAAAATAAATAAATTAATGCTCACAACTGTGCTGCTGCATGGTGGTGAGATCACATGTTCCACCTCTCACCTCTAGAAAACCCTCTTCAAAACATCACTGAACCTACCAACCCCCTTTACCGTCACCAAGTCAAGTCATCCTGCAAAAAAACATCCCACTCCCTCGCTGACCTCACAAGCATAGACTGCCTACCACACTCTGTTCTCCTCCCCACCATCTAAATCTTCTGCCTATTTTTTCCTCTCCCTCTATACCCCCCTTAGGTGACAATGTAACCATCCCCATCCTCCCTCTTCATTCACAATTCTTTACATTCTGACCAATCTTTCAACTCTCCTTCTGTCCTTCAACGTACTCCATCCCATTTCCATCATCATCACAGATGGCCTATAATTACCTTCCTCCGCTCCATCGCTCCATCCTGCCCCTGTCTTCTCCACCTACCCTTCACCCATCTCGCTGCCCTTCTCTGCACCTTTTCCCAAGTCCTGCACTTCAACTTCCACGTACTGGTCCCACACTGCAGCGGCGTACTCCAGCATAGGCCGCACCATTGTACAGTACACCTTTTCCTTCCCCTCAGTATCCTTCCCAGCAAACCTAAAGCTCTTCTCCCTTTCGTAACCACGCTCTCCACCTGTTTTGCCCACCTAAGGTCACTCTGCAGCACAACCCCTAGATACTTACATTGTGTAGCACCCTCTATCTCTTGTCCATCACATCTGCTTATCACTCTCTTCCTAGTAAACCTGACTAACTTAGTCTTACAAACTTTGATCTTAATCTTGTTTTCCACAGTCGAAAAACACAACCTCTCAATGTCTGCCTGCAAGTGGACCCCACTGCCCACCACCTAGGTATAAAAGACAGTCATCTGCAAACAATCTTATTTTGCCACTAATCCCAATGTCCATACCATTCACCATAATGGTGAACAATACCGGACCGAGACTGGAACGAATGCCTAGGTAAGGGATCGACTTTCACCTTGACGTAAGCAAGCCTCGAGTTGACGGATGTTGTACTACTCTGAAGAATGAGAAGGTAGAGGTGAGGGATGAGCCGCCAGCCTGACGAGAGCGAGAGCTACTGTGAGACATGGGCTACTAACTTGACGGAAGTGAGCGTCTGGTATGGAATAAACACTACACTTATAGTAGCAACTACCATGGACTGACTACTTCTCTGACGAAAGAAAAATCCACTACTCAAATAAGAGCAAGTCCAGTGGTGAAGAATGGGTAACTACATTGACAAGAACGAGCAACGAGTTAAAGAACAGTTCAGTTCCTTGACAAGAGTGACCGCCATGGTAAGCTATCGCCGCCCTGGTAAGAGCTACCATCTGGGTGAGGGATAGATCACTACCCTTACGGGAGCAAATGCCATGGTGTGGAAGATCGACCAGTATCCTTATGAGAGTGAGCACCATGGTGAAGGATAGGCCGACACCCTGATGACAGCGAGCGCAGATGTAAGGTATGTGCCACTAACATGGTGAGAGAGATTGGCATGGTGAAAGATCGACTGCTACTCCAGGGGCGTCATTTGAGGCTACAGGGGGGGGGGGCAAATGCCCCCCCCCCTGGATTTAGAATTTTATGTGTATAAATATATTTTTTGTATTTTTTATTGTAAATAATGCTAACTTAAGTACATAAAACTGAAGTTTTATTATTTAATTATCTAATTTATACATGCTTAATTAATAAAAAGATGCAACAAGGTCACTGTCGCCAGAAAACAAAATCTTGCCCCCCCCCCCCTAGAAAAACCTGAAATGACGCCCCTGCGCTACTCTGACAAGAATGAGCACCATAGCGAGGGATGGAAAGAAACCCTTAAGATAGTGAGCGCCGATGTAATGGTTGGGTTACAACCCTAGTGAGAGCTGCCATAACGAAAGATGGGCTGCTACTCTGCCATTTTAAGTGATGGGCCCTTACTCATAACTAGAGCGAACACCACGGTGTAGTTTTGATCACATCCTGGAGAGAGCAAGTACCAAGGTAAGAAATAGGCCACATACCTGGCATTAGCGGCCACCATAATGAGCGATGAGCTGTTTCCCTCTGATGGGAGCGAGCATCATGGTGAGGGGTAGACTGTTACCCTGAAAGGTGTGACTGTCATGGTGAGAGCGAGCCTCGTGGTAAGGGATGAACTGGTACCTTGACAGCTAGTGCTATGGAGTGAGATGTAGGCCTACTGCTACCCTGATGAGAACAAGCACCATAGTGAGATATGAAACATTTTCCTGACAGGAGCGAGCACTATGGTGAGTGGGTCGCTACCCTTATGTGAGCGAGCTTCATGATGAGTTTTGAGCCATACCTTCATGCTTCACGAGAGTGATTATTGAGGTGAGGAGAGAGAATGCGGAAATGATGAATGGTCCATTACCCTGACAGGAGCAAGCACCAAAGAGAGGGATTGGCAACTACTACCCTGAAGAGAGCGCGCAGCAAGCTGAGAGGTG
Source organism: Medauroidea extradentata (assembly GCA_003012365.1). Lineage (NCBI taxonomy): Eukaryota > Metazoa > Arthropoda > Insecta > Phasmatodea > Phasmatidae > Medauroidea > Medauroidea extradentata. Next base: position 11,302 of record PNEQ01001425.1, on the reverse strand, counting down.
GACTATTACACTGATAAGAGCGAACGCCGAGATGAGGAATAGTACCTTGACTGGAGCGAACGCCATGTTGACCTATGGGCCACTACACTGACGAGAGCAAGTCCCCAGATGAGAGATTGACCACTATCTTTAATAGAGCGAGCACCGACATGAAAGATGGGCCACTTCTCTGACATTAGCAACCACCATTGTGAGCGATGGACTGCTATTTTGGCGGGAGCGAACATTATGTTGAGGGACATTCGTATTCGAAATCAGTCTCTTTGGGTCGGCACAACAAATCTCGCCTCCTCCTTCCCCTCCCCAGCTGTTTTTATGACCTCGACTACAAGTGTTTGTGTTCTTCGCCTAGAGTTATCTTGTAGAGCTTCAGACCCTGGACTGGCAACACATCTGGGGCAACTGCATGTTCACTGATCACTGGGATGACCGATACTTAGTTGGTTTTTGTGCTCTTTTGTTTTCACAGGTTCTTCCCTAACACTGTCGACGTCGGTCTAAGGGGAACCTCTTGTGATTGCTTGGCATTCCTTAAGTAGAAGTGATGGGTTCGAGAACTTCAGTCTCGCTTTTCTTAGCTGAAACTGGTGGACTTTTATCGTTTTGCCCTTGTCTGTAAGCAGTAATGATTACAGTTACGTTGGATTACTTGATATAGTTCCTACCACTGTGGGTGGACCTCCGCATAGATCTTAAGGTCCTAGGAGGGTAGAGTATGAACGAGCCAGTATGCTCACCCCCTACCTGTAGAGTAGCGGTGGAAGTGGAATCTTCTGACATCTCCGGCGCACTTGGCAGGTAGTGTTCCTAATGTTTTCTGGCTTTATTTTTTCTTTTTAGGATGTTTGAAGTTATGCTTGCTGTTTAGGCTGCTAAAGTCTCCCAAACTTCCGGTTAGAGCAGATTGGTCTCTAGTATAAATTTGCTGAGACTTCAACCTATAGCCTGATTTTTGTAGCTTTTCAAGGTGAAAAGTATCAATGGGATGTGATTGTCCGACCTGTAACCCATTCTTGATTTCTTGGTTAGGTTTCCTTCTTTGAGCTGAAAGAGAGCAGTAGTCTAGGGTTTGGTTTGCTACCTCACGCACGCATCCTTCCATTGTGCCCTATTGAGTTTGGTTCTATCGTCAGTGAAGACCGGCTTATGATATCTCCGCCAGGGAATTTTTCTCGATCGAGTACTCTTAACATCAGAGGTGATTTTATAGTACTAAACTGGTAAGTTACATCTCATCGGGAGAATAAATCAGTTGTTACTAGAAAGAAGCAGTTTCCCTTTTGGGCTTCTTGGGTAGGGGACAATTAGATCCAGTGTCACTGTCTTCCAGGGTTGCTTGGGTTGCCATAGATGCAGTAGAACGGGTCCTGCTGGCTGGAGGGCTTCAATAGTGTTACACAGGTGACATGCTACAACTTATGTTTCCATTTTTTTCCTAATAATACTAACCCCCCCCCCCCCCCCCCAGTGTAGAGTTTCTGGATAGGACAGAGGGTGGTCTCAGCCATAAGAAAATGGCATTTTAGGTACCATAATCATAGAGTTCATTTTGTCTCAGGCCTGTGGAAATAATAACTGCGGGCCGTCCACATTCTCAGGCCATCTTACTAGTTCACTGGGTACAGAAGGTAGGCACAGAAAAAAAAGTGAAGGTTTCGAGTTAACAATTATTTGGATGGTATTCCTTGTAATTGCAGTGACCTTTGTACAAGGTTTTGGATGGCTTAGTCAGTCGTTGACCTTTCTGGATGGTTTGGTTTAGTCTCAGAGTCTTGTGCTCGACTTGTAAAAGTATCACTTCTAGTTCTTGATGGGCATGCACAGGGTCCTCCACTAGCATCCTTAAGGCAATGCTCTTTAGTTTATGCTGTTTTTGCGATAATTATTTTTTTAAGCTTAAACGACAGCAGTTATTAGAAATCTGTCAGTTTTGTTTAAAATGTTTTTGCCGTGATAGCTGTTTGTTTCAAGGCAAGAAATTATACGATATCGACTTAAAAGTCAATTAACCAGAATTTCGTTAATTGCATATAGTTAACTAAAACCATAGTACTTACTAACATGAAAAAAAAAATCAGCCAACATGGAGAAGGAGATTTTAAAATAACTGTCTGACAGATTTTTTTTTTATATCTGCTCTCGTTTAGGCGTAAAACATTAATATTGCTATTGGCGTAAAGGAGTCACGTGTGTGCATTCTTGGCTTCAGATAAGAGATGGTTATATGTTAATATTAAGTACAGGTATGTAGAAAATTGCCGATCTCGATGACTACTGTTATCAGAACCGTTGACAGGATTCCCAGGCCATGTGCAAGTACGTCTATGGGGTCCCGTGCCATCCCAAATCCACCCACCTCCTTTTTTATTTATCTGCGTTATCACTAGAATTTAATAGGAAGGTTTTTTTGGGTGCTACAAAAAGGTATAATAATACAAAAAATTGAACATTCCGACTGACGCCGGGTTTTTTTTGGTCCCGGGTCCTTAAGCATTTGCTCTCATTGCTCCCCTGTTATAATTTGATCTCATTTTTTATAGCGGGAAAATACTGAGTTTATATGGCCGGTAGTTTATTTGAGTAGTTTCGTCAAAAAAATTAACTATCGCAACTATGCAACATATTTCTTTCAAGCGCATGTAGATAGGCCTGTAAGTTGGTAATCATGCCTCGGCTCCTCAGCAAGTCAGTACCGGCCCAAGGGGTCGAACTCAAGTGTTTAGGCGGGAGGAACTAGATGTGTACTACTAGAGCGTGTTCGGAGTACGGCGCCCAGCCTCGTGGGGCGGGGCGCATGCGCGGCAGCTGCCGTCGCGACGCTGCCACCCTCCTCCCCCTCACCACCTCGAGCACCGTTGAAAACCTCGGGCCAGTCGGTGCGAGGGCGACGGGGCGCGTGGTACGTAACGTGTTGGCGGCGTGTGCGTGCGTCCACGAGTGTGTGTCCCGCGGAGCGGAGCCATGTGGTCGTCGGGCTGGTGATCGGTGTGCCTCTGTGAGCAGCTTCATCTTCTCTGTGTTGTGTTCCCCACCCCCTCCCGCTGGCTTGCAGTCGGTTACCGTTGTGTTCGCTTGTACTACCGCCACTTACACATTGCCGTGCGGCGTGCACTTGCTAATTCCTCATGCACTCAAACTCAAACATCACTTCTTAATAAAAATAAGTGCTCTACTATGATAATTAAAATATCCAAAACTCCATTATTTTATTACTCGTACTTATTACAAAGTACAAAGGAACTTTATTTATATACATCAGGGCCGAAGCCAGGATTTGTGTTTAAAGACGGGTCCCGAACCTGGGAATGTTAAACCCCCCTCCCTCACTAATAAAGCGGGGAGGATTTTCAAGGTGCTAAATTGTACTATTTGAGCAGTTTCCATAAGGTTATGGTATGGGGTCTGGACCCCAAGGCACTAGCCCCCCCCCCCCCCCACATCACCCATTTTGGCTATGTACCTGTGTATATAAAGTTCTCGAGGAATGTACGGATTCTCTTCTTCTTCAAAGCACTGTGGTTCGTTTTTGGTTAGTGTTTACATACAATAAAACTGTTAAGTACATTCGTAATCAAAACTTGATTAAAATACCTACTAAGAACACACGTTAAGGTCCACGCAAGCAGTCTGTGCTGTATTACGAAGTCTTGCGTACAGTTTACAGAAAATATTACCTTTACTTAATGTTCACACGTGTTCTTGATGGTTCATGCTCAGATAATTACAGGCATTGCACGCAAGTATTTATTATTGTTTTATATGACATAATTTGCATTGAAAGTTAACCTATGTAAAGTTTCCGTGTGAAAAAATAACAATAATCACTTTATTTAGAAGTACAATTTCCATCCCCCTCAAATAATAATACGTTTTCGTCCAGATAATTTTTTACGTTGTTATAATGGTGATATTGTTCTGGTATTTTAAACGTTCCAAGTCACTTTATCGCGTGCGAAAGCAGTACACAAGATCAATCAATGTTGAATATAGCCACCTTTTTACACTGACGAAACAGTAGTAGCGATTCGTGTTCCCTGACCTTAGTCAACACCAAAGTACAGAGAAATGTTTATGAACGTAGCTAGCTATATTTCTAATCTCAAGCACGTTATTTGTGCTTCTGAAGTAATTTGGCGTAGTGACGTAGATAATTGAGTGCGGGTAAATGTTTTTGAAGGACGTATTTAACTCAAGAAGGCTGATTACAGCGCATGTCTGGGAGTTTAGAAGCATTATTTTCTCATAAATATTTTGGATAGTTATTCTCAGTCGTCCCTGTCCGGCGTTATCAACAAGCCTCGCCAGTGGAACGATGCTATTATTGTTATTGTTGCTATTATTATCCGCAAAAAAATATGGGTCGGCCTCTTCTGCTTGGCTTGGCCGGCTGCCGACATGATATCTCGGCGTGATACATCATTTAACCAGGATAAAGCCATGGTTTACAAGCTAGTTCATCTGCCGGGTTAAAACAGTCGACAACAATGTCCTGTGGTTATTGTCGTACATATTCCTCTCTCACTCGCTCGCTTTCTTTGCCGCTGATGTGCTCGTATCCCCCACCCACACAAACAAACTCACACACGCGCTCACTTTTTTAGACTGCGGAGAAACATTCCCTCGAAAAAGTAAGCAGCTTGGAAAGACGCGAGAAAAAAAACTGTCGTCAGATTCAAATAATTATTGAGTCAAGCTGTTGCGAAGAGGCTGCCTGGGAATCCTGAAGTAAGGGTTACGACCTGTCAAAACACGCAGCATATAAATTGAATGTGAAATGTTAAACCTGATTTATTTATTTACCCCCGATGTGAATTATGACGCGCTGGTAAAATTGACATGTTCGTAAAGGTTTTCTAATTTGTGACAGAAGGTTTGTTGAGCTAGACAATGAAACTAATTGTAAGGGCGTTTACTGCACAGGGTGTGGAGTTCAATGTGTTTGGTCGCTGGAGGTGAGATGTGAAGAAGCAACAGCGAAATGTAATGGCAGGTGAAAAGGGAGTGCCCTGAGAAAATCCGTTGACCAACGACAGTTTCCGCCACGTATCACGTAGGAGCGACTCGACGGGGTATCGAACCCGGATAGCCGTGGCGGAAGGCAAGTAGCATGACCTCCACATCACCGTAGAAGTATTTGTGTGTTTATATTAATTTGGTTTATTTATTTACCTTCGTATAGTTCAGTCATAAGCCGGTTTGCAAAAAATAAGAGTCACATTACATCAAATTATTTACGCCTGCAATTAAAAAAATAAAATTAATCAATGCTAAATTTCAAATTAACAAACTTAAAATTATTTACCTTCAAATAATTACTAATACAAGCTTTTTAACTATTGGTATTACAGCGGATTCATTAGATTCGTTTAACTATTTTAATTACAAAGTTATACAATATTGTCCTTAAAGTGATATTTAAACTATTAACATAACACCAGTTTTATTGGATTCTTTACAACTTTAAATACAGTGTTGTCTTTTATTCTATTCCGCAGTAACATAATTGGATGGTGATATGCATCAATTGACTACGCGCCAATTGCTAGTTCGGTATAAAATATTTTTCTTCTTTGAAACGGTCTTATAAAAAGTATTTTACTCCTACATCCTGTGGTTATTAATTTGTATCTATACAACTAATATACTTTATGTAAGACTGTTACAAAACAAAAAAAAAAAAACTTATAACATGTGGTACTGATAACTTGAAATTGGCGCATAGTCTATTGATGCATAACACCATCCAACTTAGTATTTTGAAGTTAATTACTACCAAGTTATTATGAAGGTTTTAACTATTTGAATAACAACTGTTAAATTTTATTCTTAATTTTTTAATTTTTTTCTATTTTATTCTGTTTTACAGAACACGTTAGCTGAGATATTAACTGAACTGATAACCAACCAACAGGAAAATAAGGGTGGGATTCTGTGATGCACGTTTTCGGCTAAAAGTGGTGCTCGCGCTGCAGAAGCGGTCAACTGAAAATAACGCGTAAACCTGGGAAAAAAAAAAGTGGTCAGTACAGAGGTCTAGATGAAATCTGTCAACACTGTTCAGAAAATCTACGATTAATTCAACAATTTCAGCAACCTATCGTTTCATTAACAAGAGAGGAATTTGTAGCCATTCTGGCAGACAGCAAGAGGAGCTATTCATAGAGAGCGCTAGCAATCGTCAGGGAAGTAACCGGGCTTTTGTAAACACCCACTTTTGCTTTGTTGATTCCAGTCTGAGTGAAGAGAAAGGGGCACTGCAATGAAGTTTAAACCCCAGTTCTTTTCTAACCATTAACATACGTAAACGCCGACTTAAAAGAGAGCTTTCAAATGAAAACCCTTTCGTTATCTCATTCGTAAATCTGGCATTTACCGCAGGAGTATAATGGCCACAACACTCACCTACCTCTGCTGGAAGGTCCGTATCTATTTTCACGAATGTGAAACGTGCGGCGGGCGTTGTCGTTGGTTGGTGGGATTTCTCGAAGCATTCTCGTTTTCCCGCCCTCCATCTCTTCACACTCGTCTTCAGTAAGGCGTAACCTTGGTGTATGGGGGTAGGGGCGTACCTTCCCCGCTCCCCCACCCCCTCAAACCAACTTTCAAATCATGAAAATCTTGTTACCTACAAAACGAAACATTTACGTACTGCAACTCTTTCAGCATTGACGTAACATGTGGACAAATATTGTTTGGTGCCTGTGTATTGTGTAGAATTATTGCTGACAGGCCTACATTTTGTAAACAAGTTTATATTATTTTATAAATGTGCCTCTAAAAACAAGTCTCACCTCTTCCCTTATTTTATACATACACACACGCACACATTTCGAGTCGCGCTTCGTCTATGCATCACGAGTGCTGAAGACCTCTCTCACCTATTCGCGTTACCCCTAAGAGCCTTTAGTATACGAAGATTATACGTGTTTGAAATGTTGCCTGCCACAAAATGACAACCTTGGAATTTACAGGTAGTTCGGGATAAAGTGGGCACTTTTGAAATCCTTGTCTTTTTTTCCCCCCTTTCGGATAGTTCGTATTTTCCTGCCACTTTTCAGCATTAGTCATCCTAAATAACAGTGAAAGTGTATACAGGATGTTCATAAAATTATGTTACAAATTTTGTGAAATAATTCCTTGTAAAAATGAAATAAACTTATGTTGTGCAAGTTTTTGGTTTGCAGAAGTCTGACGGGATATATTCGTGATTGAAAATGAACACCGAAACCCGACATTTGTGAAAGCAACCAAAAGTGAGAAGAAATAAACGGCATTCGTGGCACGTTTTAATAGCAACAAAATCTGTATCTGTGAAGAAAAATTACAATACCTTCCACCTTCATTAAATAATGTGGTTGCTGTAACTTCGTGTGTAGCGCGTGTTGCCTATCTGTAAGGCTCCATATTTTCTACGTACATTTCCTATAAAACGGTTCACTTGAGGGTGTTGCAAAATGGCAATCTTTTTTTGTTCGTTGGGACCTCCTGCTACAAGTGTGCCATTCAATAGCCAAAAAAATTCAATGGTAGAAATTTCTATGTCAAAATAGGCTTACCTAACTTCGCTATCTGCAGAAGGTGAAAGATATAGGAAACCCTTTTTACACAGATAGCAGATCTTGTCATTATTAAACTGGACCCGGATATGTCTTACTTATTTCTCCTTATTTTTAGTTATTTTAAGAAATTTTGTTTTTCAATGTCAATTTTCTATTTCACAAGTTTACCTAATTTTACGAAGAATTCTCTCGCACAGTTTGTAACGTACTTTCGTGAACATACGATATATACATTGTACTAAACTCAAAAGTTAAGAGTGCGTGGTAGACAAATAAACGCTGAAAACATCAATTGAATTATACGCTTTTTTTGTAAGCCAATATGGATAAAATACTCTATGACAATCCCAGATTATGCGGTATTTACCAACTTTATGACATAATATTTATCCAGAATTACTCATTCGTTACGCGTGATTTCTTGCGCCGCAGTTAAATGCACGAGGTTCCGGCGTCAGAGACTGTCCCTCAGAAGTTAGTAACACTGGAAACAATTTTGTTTAAAACGTTGTCTATAACTATTGTGTAGGATTGCTATTATTTAATTTTCGCAAATTGGCTTCAAGAAACTTACGGTTATAGATTACTGTAATGCTTCTAGCGTTCAATTATATACCACGCCCTTTTAACGTCTGCAGCAACAATAATAATTTTAAATTAATATTGTAGACAAGGTAGTCTTCAAAAGTGCTTTCTTTACCGGGAACCACGTATAGCCTATACTAAATTCCCGGTTACCTCGCAGACCAACCTGCCAACATCATAATATGCCACACAGGCTACCCATGCTCCCCTCCCCCATTTGACGATCAACTTGGCCGGTTGCTGTGTTGACACGTGTACGTGTATACAATCGATCTCGCGGCGATAACCGACTGCACAGCGCCTCGTGGTCATACACCGGAGTGCAGTGCGAGTGAGACGTGGCCGCGCTGTGGGATTGCAGTGTGCGAGGAGAGCCGCCGTGGTCCAGGAGGGCTTGGTGCTGGAGCTGAGATGCTGGAGGAGATGTAGCCCCGACAGCTGCAGCCATGGACGACGACATATGTGAGTAATAACAGCCCCTTCCCCTGCTACCACCGTGTGTGTTTGTGTCGGGTGCTCGCTCGAGCGCGTGTCAAAGAGGAAGGAAGGGGGCCTTTCTGTTTAATTTTAGACCCCGCTAGCATCTGCCTACCAGAAGTGTTTCCTGTTGACAGGGCGTCACTTCCTCTACGAACAATTTTATGAGGGATTGTAGTTGTTTATGAAACTATCACTATCAGTTCAGTACTCATATCTGAACTCTTGAGTTTGGTTGTTCTCTATTCTTCATCTGTGTACTATTTATCATACACGTGGATATCTATTGGTCATTATTTATATTTTTTATAATTATGAATCTGAATCGTGATGACATTGTGGCCTATAATTTTTGTTTAACTTATTTAAATTTCTCAAATCTTCGTGATACATCATGAATACCCACGTTCCTATAATCATGCATAATGCGGGCAAAAGCAACTGAGAAAATAGACAAGACATTATTTGACAGGCCTGCAGAGGCAAACTTCACGATAAATATGACGATTTTGTAGCGTTCAATTCATCTTTATTCAAAAGCTATGAATTTATGACCTGAGTATTACGAACACGCGATTGTAGCACTACTTTTTAAAATGATAATGCGGAACATTTTAGGGATTTTCTTTGCGCCAATTGTGTAACTATCATAACTGGTCCATTACGAACATTTGGAAACTAATCCATACTGAAGAAGCTCTTACTCGAAGCTCTCTTTACTAGCTAATGAAATATGTACAAACTGTACCGCGCACACTTAATTTAAATGTCCACAGTAAAACGCAAGTGGGAAACTGAAGTGATTCACGTCCGCTACGGAAGCTGAGAAATATAACTTTTTGTACTTTTTCAACTGTGCACTAATAACTAAAAAAAGCACTAGATATCTTCAGTCCGGTTTTCTTGACATGTGTATTCTCCACGGCGATCCAGGTTCATTTCCTTGAGGGGCAGTTGTACGAATTTTCTCATGTGGGAGACGTGGCCGGTGCTAACGTTCGTCGGCGTATTTACTCGAGACAGTTCCAATCACTGATCCATACTCATCTTTGATCAACGCTGAACGCACCGGCAAATACTTCTTCACTCACTTTATATCCGTACACATGTCGAGCGAAGATTGTTACCCACCGGTTCGGATTACTGGAAATGTTAATTCTGTACCTGGTTATCAGTGAGAAATTTCTCGAAATACGCGTTTATTTTTCGTGTGTTGTATATTGTTTCCCTACACGATCAGGGATCTACAAATCCCGACGCCAATTAGCTGTGGCTACTCACCTTTTTTCACGCTGACGACGAAATATTTACAGAGAGCTAATTTGTGGGCTTAAAAATTGAATCGGCTGTGTAGTACTACAGATTAAATCTCCATTGAATTTCATTGCGAGAATCTATTTTCTAGTTGTATTAAAATTATATTAATGGTACTACAACTCTTTTACTTATTTCAACACTGTCCGCTATGCTATGCTCAGCTACAGAATAAAATGGCAATATAGCGTCTTTACAACTTGGACAACAGTACAAGCAGGTTTCTTGTGCCTGATAAGCATAGTCTACTGTGACGAGTGCTATCATTCTCTGTTGCATTATGAATGTAACAAAATTACAGTTCGATCTGTGGTCATCTCAGTGAAGAGCAAATTCCAAAAACAGATATGTCCACAAAAGTAACCAAAATGAGTTAAACTTTCTCTATGTAAGGTTGGTGACTTACACGCGAATCCTGTCAAACTAAAAAATTAGAAGAAAATTTTTGTTTCCATTTAAAACCAGATATGTCGACCCTACTGTACATTTGTATTTAAACAAGGACATAACTGCAATTATCTATTGGAAGTCGTAGAGTTACGAAATGCTTACTACATTTAAAGCAGATATGTTCGTAGGCCTAATATCCACCAAGAACTAGATAACGCCATTTTTTCTTTACCAACGAACAAAAATGTAATATTTACATGGTAAGGCAAGTGGACTTTGCGTATCGTCGACAGCGAGGTCGTTAGAGACAGTTACGCGCAACTTAACACAATGACTGGAACTGGGATAGGAGTCGGACGTGGCCTCTGCTAAGAAACCATCCCAACACTCAACTGGAGTGATTTAGGGAAACAATAGAAAACTGAAATCAGGATGGCCGGAGGTGGATATTTACATGTGACAAACGGGTATTCATAACCATGATTGAACAGTGTTGTGCAGAAAACATCCAAGCCACAAAAGTAAAGTACAGGAAAAAATCTCCTAAATTATTAAACTGAAACCCCCCGTTTCGTATGAATTCGGGTGGTAACGACTCTGCCTCTCTCTGAGCTAATTAGGGAGACAGCAGAGTTAAACATGATTAAAAAAAAAAGGGAGGTAGCACAATGTTCAGACATGTTTTGTGGTAAGGAACCATATATTTGGTTTAACACAATATAAAAGACGCTGGGGAGGACGGAGTCTGCAGCTCGCGCACTATAAAGTACTTCGTATTCAGATAGCCGTGCCGGACAGTCTAATGCACGTATTTAAGGTTGACGCCTCATACCTTGTCTAACGTAGTTTGCAGTCCAATGCACCAGCAGCCTGGGTGAATCAATGAGGGACGAGCATTGCCGCTAGTCCCTAACAGTCCTCGGGAGATCCTTCGACGGTGTACCACTTATTTCATGACTCGTCGCGCCGTCTTGTAG